>SJYQ01095247.1:895202-947093 GCA_006410935.1 Redunca redunca
AGAATATACAGAAGAACTGTACAAAAAAGATCTTCATGACCCGGATAATCATAATGATGTGATCACTAATCTAGAGCCAGACATCTTGGAAAGTGAAGTCAAGTGGGCCTTAGAAAGCATCACTACGAATAAAGCTAGTGGAAGTGATGGAATTCCAGTTGAGCTGTTTCAAATCCTGAAAGATGATGCTGTGAAAGTGCTGCACTCAATATGCCAGCAAATTTGGAAAACTCAGCAGTGACCACAGGACTGGAAAAGGTCAGTTTTCATTCCAATCCCAAAGAAAGGCAATGCCAAAGAATGCTCAAATTACCGCACAATTGCACTCATCTCACATGCTAGTAAAGTAATGCTCAAAATTCTCCAAGCCAGGCTTCAGCAATACGTGAACTGTGAACTTCCAGATGTTCAAGCTGGTTTTACAAAAGATGGAGGAACCAGAGATCAAATTGCCAACATCCGCTGGATCATGGAAAAAGCAAGAGAGTTCCAGAAAAACATCAACTTATGCTTTACTAACTATGCCAAAGCCTTTGACTGTGTGGATCATAATAAACTGTGGAAAATTCTGAAAGAAATGGGAATACCAGACCACCTAACCTGGCTCTTGAGTGTCAAAGACAACCTTAAACCTTTACTATAGCCTTGATCGCAGGGTGATATTCTAAACTGAATAAATCAGACATATGAAAGTATAGTGTACAAGTACACCTGTGGCAGATTCATGTTGATATATGGCAAACCCAATACAATATTGTAAGGTAATTTGCCTCCAATTAAAATAAATAAATTCATATTAAACAAAGACATCATTAATGGATCAATCACTAAATAACAAAAAGAAAGTACAGTGTTCTTGGGAGAGATTTTATGAAGAAAAAGCCATAAAAAATAGAATTTTAAAAAATTAGTATTTTGAAGAAAGACCTCAACTTGAAATAAGGAAAGTAACACTAAGGACATACACATGTCATCAAAGAGATCACATAAAGAATTTAATTTACCAATAGCTTTTCTCTTTAGTTGGTAATTTTATGGACTTTTTAAAACTGTTAGTATTTTTTGAAATTTCTAATCCTTTCAAAAGTTAAATTGGAATTTACCAATATTAATTGATCTCCTCTTTTAGCATATAACTAAATTACCAACCCCTTATAGTAAAAGCCTCCTTGCAGTCGGGGAGGTCATATGACTGGGCTCATATCAATTGAATGTGGATGAAGTGAGTTATGTTCTTTCTAGGATAAGCTAATAATACATCTGCTTTTTATGCTCCTCCTTCATTTTCCCCTTCTGCAACAACCTCAGAGATCATATATTGAAGATGAAAGAAGCCTGAGCCCCTTCAGTTCAGTCGCTCAGTCGTGTCTGACTCTAAAACCCCATGAACCACAGCATGCCAGTCCTCTCTGATCTTCACCAACCCCCAGAGTCCACCCAAACCCATGTCCATCGAGCCAGTGATACCATAAAACCATCTCATCCTCTGTCGTCCCCTTCTCCTCCTGCCTTCAATCTTTCCCAGCACCAGGATATTTTCCAATGAGTCAGCTCTTCACATCAGGTCGCCAAGTATTGGAGTTTCAGCTTCAACATCAGTCCTTCCAATCAACACCCAGGACTAATCTCCTTTAGGATGGATTGGTTGGGTCTCCTTGCAGTCCAAGGGACTCTCAAGAGTCTTCTCCAACACCACAGTTCAAAAGCATTAATTCTTCGGTGCTCAGCTTTCTTTATAGTCCAACTCTAACATCCACACACGACCACAGGAAAAACCATAGCCTTGACTAGACGGACCTTTGTTGGCAAAGTAATGGCTCTGCTTTTTAATATGCTATCTAGGTTGGTCATAACTTTCCTACCAAGGAGTAAGCATCTTTTAATTTCATGGCTGCAATCACCATCTGCAGTGATTTTGGAGACCAGAAAAATAAAGACTGACACTGTTTTCACTGTTTCCCCATCCATTTGCCATGAAGTGATGGGACCGGATGCCATGATCTTAGTTTTCTGAATGTTGATCTTTAACTCAACTTTTTCACTCTCTTTTTTCACTTTCATCAAGAGGCTCTTTAGTTCTTCACTTTCTGCCGTAAGGGTGGTGTCATCTGCATATCTGAGGTTATTGATATTTCTCCTGCAGTCTTGATTCCAGCTTGTGCTTTCTCCAGCCCAGCGTTTCACATGATGTACTCTGCATAGAAGTTAAATAAGCAGGGTGACATATACAGCCTTGACATTCTCCTTTTCCTACCTGGAACCAGTCTGTTGTTCCATATCCAGTTCTTATCATTGCTTCCTGACCTGCATACAGATTTCTCAATCTTAGGCAGGTCAGGTGGTCTGGTATTCCCATCTCTCTCAGAATTTTCCACAGTTTATTGTGATCCACACAGTTAAAGGCTTTGGCATAGTCAATAAAGCAGAAATAGATGTTTTTCTGGAACTCTCTTGCTTTTTCCATGATCCAGCGGATGTTGGCAATTTGATCTCTGGTTCCTCTACCTTTTCTAAAACAAGCTTGAACATCTGGAAGTTCACGGTTCATGTATTGCTGAAGCCTGGCTTGGAGAATTTTGAGCAATACTTTACTAGAGTGTGAGATGAGTGCAATCGTGTGGTAGTTTGAGCATTCTTTGGCATTGCCTTTATTGAGCCCCTTAGGCACCTCCTGAAAATAATTCAATCAATAGAGCTTTCCAGGACTTTCCATGAGTGAGAAATAAAATTTTATTGTTAAGCTATGTGTTAAGTTTAGAGTTTGAGGTAGGTTATTGGCAGCTGACCCACCAGGACTGATATATGGCTAAGTAGCTACAACCTGATGTTTTCATAGCATGGAGATTAAGAGAACAGATTAAGGAGAGAGAACTGTGTTTTGTGACAAGAGAGAGGCAGTCCAAGGAAATGCACTATCTGTGATCCACCCTATCATGGTCCACGTGGATGAGGGAACTGGGGAATGCACTAAGAAGCACACAGGTAGAAATCTCAGGAAAGATACTCTAAAAAGGTGACTCCTGAAGGGGAGAAGCTGATGTAAAATATGTCTATATATAAAATTTCAAAGTGAGGTATGTACTTTGGAGTTTTTGTGTATATGTTCTTATTTTTCTCATTTTTCTAGAAACCATTAAAAGCTTTATCATGGATGAATTTCTGTTCAAAGAGCCATTTGAAAACTATCACCCCAGGACGACTGAATAGGTTTTTCAAAATGGTATGGTCAGTCATGAAAACACGGATTAAAGGAGAAACAAGAAACCATCATTAGTTATGGCTACTATAGCAAGATCTCGGAAAGAGTGGGTCATGGTCAATCATCACTGACTGCACCCTATCCCACTAGCAAGAACATTCTTAACATGAAAATGGATGCAGGAACTGGCTAGGCAATTGATCCTGTTGACCAAAAACATTCTCACTGCAAAGTGGATGAATCAGGCTATCTTAGCTACCATTAAATATTTAATTCATCCAGTTCCTCTTGTTCTGATTCCAGAATGTGTAGGTCATGATGACCTCAAAGTTTCTCACTTCTCTACATTTATAAGTTTCATTTTAAGTTGCAATTGACCTTTTATTTTTGTGTCTTCTTATGAGTTTGGATAGTACCTAAGGTGGCATAAAAGTTTTATACCTCCATCTTAGGAACTTGGGAAACATAAGTTTGGTTCATAGAGATGGAATTATTTTTGGTGAATTAGTAAGTTTAGATTTCTCAATTTGCAAAGATGGGTTCTCGACTCTAGACTGTGATTCTTCCCAGTATGCTTCTCAAGTTTCACTGGTCAGATTTTTTTTCATTTGTCTATGCCTAAATTTGCATTAAAAATAAGACCATCATACGTGGTTTAGAATAAGTGGGTCTACCTTCCCAGGTTTAAAGGTAAAGCAAGGCTCATCTGAAGATCTTGACCACAAGGTGAAGAGTAGAATTTAAGTAAAATTAGAGTTCTGCTATTACGGAGAGAAATGGATGGTGGGTAACGTGGTAGATGTCTACAAATTTGGCCACAAACAATACTTTGTATGTAATTATACCTGCTCTCATCAGGAAACAGCTCTATTCCCCTCCTGTGGAATCAGAGCTGGCCTTGTGATGTGCTTTGACCAACTGAAGGTGATGAGCTCATAGTCTATGACTTAAGAATCCTGGAAGCTTTTTTTTTTCACCCTTTGGCAACTTTATTTACACCTGCCATGCCAATAGGCTTGATGAGAATTTGTGAGGAAAGAAAGTTCCAAGCTTCAACCATCCCTAGTTCTTCTGGCCACCAAAGCTGATTGAAGCCATTTCCAGTCATGTGAGTGAAGCCATCTTGGATGTTCTACTCTAAGGCAAGCTCATATTGAATGTATCTGCATTAGTGAAACCAGCTGATGCCATATAGAGCAAAGGAATCACAAAAAGATGAACACAGCCAAAGTTTAGATTTGCAAGAAATAATAAGTGTTGACTTTTAAGTTACTAACTTTAGGAGTATTTTTCCCCCCACACATTGGGCTTCCCTGGTGGCTTGGATAGTAAAGAATCTGTCAGCAATGCAGGAGACCTGGGTTCAATCCCTGGGTAGAGAAGATCCCCTGGAGGAGGAAATGGCAACCAGCTCTAGTATTCTTGCCCAGAAAATCCCATGGAAAACTTAGTCCATTTGAGTTGCTATAATAAAATACGTCAGACCAGGTGGCTTATGAAAAACAAAAATTTACTTCTCACAGTTTGGAAGCTGGAAGTCTGAGATCAAAGTGCTAGTATAGTCAGATGAGGGCCATCTCCTGGTCTAGAGTCATCTCATTATATTCGCAAATGGCAAAGGGGGCAAGGGAGTTTTTTTCATAAGGGCACTAATTCCACCCATGAGGACTCTGTCCTCATGACTGAATCACCCCTCAAATACTTCACATACTAAAACTATCACCAGGTTTCAACATATGAATGGTTGAGGAGGGAGGGGAAAGACACTCAAATCATAGCAGTAACCTCGTAACTATCCCTCATATTTCTGTATTCATAGAGAACTTATCTGGGCCATCACATTTTAATGTATGTAGTTGTTGTCCAGTTGCTAAATTTGGGTCGGACTCTGCAACCCCAGGGACTGCAAAACATCAGGCGTCCCTTTCCTTCACTATTTCCTGGAGTTTTCTCAAGCTTATGCCAATTGAATCGGTGATGCCATCCAACAATCTCATCCTCTGTCACTCCCTTTTCCTACTGTCCTCAATCTTTCCCAGCATCAGGGTCTTTTCCAATGAGTTGGCTCTTTGCACCAGGTGGCCAAAGTATCGGAGCTTCAACTTCAGCAACAGTCCTTCCAAAGAATATTCAAGGTTGATTTCCTTTAGGATTGATTGGTTTGATCTCCTTGCAGTTCAAGGAACTCTCAAGAGTCTTCTCCAGCATCACATTTTGAAAGCATCAGTTCTTCAGCACTCAGCCTTATCTATGGTCCAACTCTCACATCTGTACATGACATCTGAAAAAGCCATAGTTATGATTATACAGACCTTTATTGGCAAAGTGATGTTTTGGCTTTTCATATGCTGTCTAGGTTGGTCATAGTTTTTCTTCCAAGGAGCAAGTATTTTTTAATTTCATGCCTGCAGTAACCCTCTGTAGTGATTTTGGAGACCAAGAAAATAAAATCTGCCAACATTTCCACTTTTTTAAAGATCATTAAGAAATATAGTTATAGATTTTTAAATATGTGATAATGTCGTTTACTTTTCACAGCTATGTTCTTTTGGATCAGTGCCTATTTTTGACCCTAGAAAAGGAGGCAAAATTATGTCTTTTCTGAGGAATTCTTCTCTGGGGACTCTTTGCATTTGAGAAGAGACCATCTATGTTCATGTACTATTGAAGCCTGGCTTGGAAAATTTTGAGCATTAATTTGCTAGCTTGTGAAATGAGTGCAATTGTGCAGCAGTTTGAACATTCTTTGGCATTGCCTTTCTTTGGGATTGGAATGAAAACTGACCTTTTCCAGTCCTGTGGCCACTGCTGAGTTTTCCAAATTTGCTGGCATATTGAGTGCAGCACTTTCACAGCATCATCTTTTAGGATTTGAAAGAGCTCAGCTGGAATCCCATCACCTCCACTACCTTTGTTCATAAAGATGCTTCCTAAGGCCCACCTGGCTTTGCATTCCAGGATGTTTGGCTCTTGGTGAGTGATCACATCATTATGGTTATCTGGGTCATTCAGATCTTTTTTGTATAGTTCGTCTGTGTATTTTTGCCACCTCTTCTTAATATCTTCTGCTTTTATTAGGTCTATACCATTTCTGTCTGTTATTGTGCCCAGTTGCATGAAATGTTTCCTTGGTATCACTAATTTTCTTGAAGAGATCTCTAGTCTTTCCCATTCTGTTGTTTTCCTCTATTTCTTTGCACTGATCACTGAGGAAGTCTTTCTTATTTCTCCATGCTATTTTTTGGAACTCTGCATTCAAATGGGTATATCTTTCCTTTTCTCTTTTGCCTAGCAAAATAATGCTCAAAATTCTCCAAGCCGGCTTCAGCAGTATGTAAACCATGAATTTCCAGATATTCAGGCTGGATTTAGAAAAAACAGAGAAACCAGAGATCAAATTGCCAACATCTGTTGGGTCATCAAAAAAGCAAGAGAGTCCCAGAAAAACATCTACTTCTGTTTTATTGACTACTCCAAAGCCTTTGACTGTGTGAAACACAGCAAACTGGAAAATTATTTAAGATATGGGAATACCAGACCACCTTACCTGCCTCCTGAGAAATCTGTATACAGGGCAAGAAGCAACAGTTAGAACCAGACATGGAACAATAGACTGGTTCCAAATAGGGAAAGGAGTACATCAAGGCTGTATATTGTCACCCTGTTTATTTAACTTATATGCAGAGTACATCATGCATGCAAACTGCGGGGCTGGATGAAGAACAAGCTGAAATCATGAGTGCCTGGAGAAATATCAATAACCTCAGATATGCAGATGATGCCACCCTTATGGCAGAAAGTGAAGATGAACTAAAGAGCCTGTTGATGAAAGTCAAAGAGGAGAGTGAAAAAGCTGGCTTAAAGCTCAACATTCAGAAAACTAAGATCATGGCATCTGGTCCCATCAGTTCATTGCAAATATATGTGGAAACAATGGAAGAAGTGACAGACTTTATTTTGGGGGCTCCAAAGTCACTGCAGATGGTGACTGCAGCCATGAAATGAAAAGATGCTTACTCCTTGGAAGAAAAGCTATGACAAATCTAGACTAGATAACACATTAAAAAGAAGAGACATTACTTTGCCAACAAAGTTCCATCTAGTCAAAGCCATGGTTTTTCCAGTAGTCATGTATGGATGTGATAGTTGGACCATAAATAAGGCTGAGTGCCAAAGAATTGATGTTTTTGAACTGTGGTGTTGGAGAAGACTGTTGAGAGTCCCTTGGACTGCAAGGAGATCAAATCAGTCCATCCTAAAGGAAATCAGTCCTGAATATTTATTGGAATGACTGATGCTGAAGCTGAAACTCCAATAATTTGGCTACCTGATGTGAAGAACTGACTCATTGGAAAAGATTCTGATGCTGGTAAAGATTGAAGGCAAGAGGAGAGGGGAATGATAGAGGATGAGATGGTTGGATGACATCACTGACTCAATGGATATGAGTTTAAACAAGCTTTAGGAGTTGGTGGTGGACAGGGAAGCCTGGCATGGAAAGCAGTCCATGGGGTCGCAGAGTCATACATGACTGAGCAACTGAACTTAACTGACTGAACTGAACAGCTATGTTCCTTGGAAAGGAATCTGAGTCAACCACAGCCCTAGACAAAGGCAAGCACTAACATATCTACATGCAGAAGTCACATGTTCATGCCAAAAATACCAGTTGAATTGAAATCACTGTGATGCACTGCCACCTGTTTGTGCCTCTATTTCACCTCTAGTGGGCATTGAGATGATAGATATTCTTATGTTGTCCTGAACAGTGCAATAGGTATACAAACTTTTAAAAAAGCATTTTCATGTTTGGGAAAGATACCTGATGAACTATCAGCAATGGCTTGTAAATTTAGGGTAAGCTTTGCTAAGATAGGACTTTGCTGGTGGCTCAGGTTGTAAATAATCCACCCGTAAGGCAGAAGACCCAGCTCGATCCCTGGGTTGGGAAGATCCCCTGGAGAAGAGAATGGCTACCCACTCCAGTATTCTTGCCTGGAGAATTATGGACTCAGGGGCCTGGCAGGGTTGCAAAGAGTCAGACACCACTGAGCAACTAACACTTCCACTTTTCACTTTGATATGATAAGTTTATACAAATGTAGAGACCATTTAGGTTTCTGACTCACTTTACAGAAAGTTGCAAAATGAATGATTGCTAGACAGATCTGATTTATGAATTCAGAGGACTATAAAGACCCTGGGGATACCATCCTCTGCAATGAAGCAACTCAAAATCTACACCATGTGAACAAATAGGAAACTCTCCTTTGGAGAATTCCAAAGAAGGATATAACCACCATTTCTCCAAGAATTGTGAAAGGAGATCCTATCCCACTCTATTCCTATTTATCCAAGCTCCCAGTACAAAACCAGGAACACACAATGTACATAAGTGGACACACATGTATGCAGATTCAGACAAGTTTAACCCCAGTTTTTAATGTCATAAATTCAACTCATATTACCTTTCTCCAGACTTCGTAAACAAATGAGCAATCCTCTCTATCTTCTTGAACTACCTGTAAAGAGGTCAGGGAAAATGGAATTGTACTGCAGTGAAAACAATTGCAGCCAAGCACTGGACACTTATCATACCATCTTTTGTAAACGGTAAAATAAAAAAGATTACCCACAAACACAGTTCTTCTCTAAATCATTGCCTTTTTTACTGATTTAGAATCTCTTGGATGTAGCAGTGAGTGCCTTAAAGGTAAAAATGTACAGTTCAGTTTAGGCACTCAAGCATGTCCAACTCTTTGCGACCCCATGAACCGCAGCACACCAAGCATCCCTGTCCATCACCAGCACCCGGAGTCCACCCAAACCCATGTCCATTGAGTTGGTGATGCCATCTAACCATCTCATCCTTTTTCATCCTCTTCTCTTCCTGCCCTCAATCTTTCCCAGTATCAGGGTCTTTTCCAATGAGTCAGCTCTTCACATCAGGTGGCCAAAGTTTTGGAGTTTCAGCTTCAACATCAGTCCTTCCAATGAACACCCAGGACTGATCTCCTTTAGGATGGACTGGTCGGATCTCCTTATAGTCAAAAGGACTCTCAGCAGTCTTCTCCAACACCACAGTTCAAAAGCATCAATTCTTCGGCGCTCAGCTTTCTTCATAGTCCAACACTCACATCCATACATGACTACTAGAAAAATTATAGCCTTGACTAGATGGACCTTTGTTGACAAAGTAAAGTCTCTGCTTTTTAATATGTTGTCTAGGTTGGTCATAATTTTCCTTCCAAGGAGTAAGCGTCTTTTAATTTCATGGCTGCAATCACCATCTGCAGTGATTTTGGTGCCCCCAAAAATAAAGTCAGCCACTGTTTCCATGTTTCCCCATTTATTTGCCACGAAGTGATGGGACCAGATGCCATGATCTTAGTTTTATAAATGTTGAGCTTTAAGCCAACATTTTCATTCTCCTCTTTCACTTTCATCAAGAGCCTCTTTAGCTCTTCTTCATGTTCTGCCATAAGGGTGGAATCATCTGCATATCTGAGGTTATTGATATTTCTCCTGGCAATCTTGATTCCAGCTTGTGCTTCCTCCAGCCCAGTGTTTCTCAGGACGTACTTTGCATATAAGTTAAATAAGTGGGCTGACAATATATCGCCTTGATGTACTCCGTTTCCTATTTGGAACCAGTCTGTTGTTCCATGTCCAGTTCTAACTGTTGCTTCTTGACCTGCATACAGGTTTCTCAAGAGGCAGGTTAGGTGGTCTGATATTCCCATCTCCTGAAAAATTTTACAGTTTGCTGTGTTTCACACAGTCAAAGGCTTTGGAATAGTCAATAAAGTAGAAGTAAATGTTTTTCTGGAATTCTCTTGTTTTTTCAATGATCCAGCAGATGTTGGCAATATGATCTCTGGTTCCTCTGTCTTTTCTAAAACCAGCCTGAACGTCTGGAAATTCATGGTTCACATACTGCTGAAGCCTGGCTTGGGGAATTTTGAGAATTACTTTTTTGGCATGTGAGGTGAGTGCAATTGTGCAGTAGTTTGAGCATTCTTTGGCATTGCCTTTCTTTGGGATTGGAATGAAAACTGACCGTTTCCAGTCCTGTGGCCACTGCTGCGTTTTCCAAATTTGCTGGCATATTGAGTGCAGCACTTTCACAGCATCATCTTTCAGGATTTGAAACAGCTCAACTGGAATTCCATCACTTCCACTAGCTTTGTTCATAGTGATGTTTCCTAAGGCCCACTTGACTTCACCTTCCAGGATGTCTGGCTCTAGGTGAATGTTAGTGATCACACCCTCATGATTATCTGGGTTGTGAATATCTTTTTTGTACAGTTCTTCTGTGTATTCTTGCCACCTCTTCTTAATATCTTCTGCTTCTGTTAGGTCCATACCATTTTTGTCCTTTATTGAGCCCATCTTTGCATGAAATGTTCCCTTGGTGTCTCTAATTTCTTGAACAGAATAATAAATGAGAAATAAAGGAAATTCTAGAATAGTTTATTTCGTGTGCCATACTAAGTCACTAAGAAAAGAACCATAGGCCTAAACAAATTTCTTTTACATAATTCATTGTATCCATTTCCCTCACAAGGGGGAGGGGTTCCTTTTGATAATAGGTATTAATATATTCAGTTGAAATATTTAAATTTTGTCACTTTTTTCCTACTCCAGGGAAAAACAGGAATAAGGACACTGTAAACTATAACATTGGATTATGACTATTGAAAAGCTTATGTAATGTTGGTCAAGTGAATCCACATGATTTGGGAAGGAGATTTCATTTATCTTGCTTTAAGATGTGAGCATGAGACTCTGAGAAGAACATGTACCCCCAGATCCATAGGGAAGTCACCCTCTGAAACCTGTATTTCTATACAACTGTGAATGCTGGTTACAAAAGATAAGTCTATCTCATAATTATATAATACAATATGAAGCAAAGCCATGCCTGTCAGATGTTAATGTGCATACAAATCTCCTGGGCATTTTGTCAAAAAGCAGGTTCTAAGTCAGTAGGTCTGGGATAGGACCCACGAAGAATCTTGCTAACAAGCTCCCAAGAAAACATGCTAGGCTACCTCTAGAAAACATAAACTGTTCTTTTGAAAAGTGTAATCTTTTGTAATAGGAAGAGCATATTTTTCACAGCTTCAAGTTTTACTGTTCTACTTACCTGGGTCTATAGAATTAATATCCATTTCTTCATTAATCTTTCATATTTCATCATGCTGTTGAAAGTAACAATGCCTAAGAATCTGGAACGGCAAGAAATAATTATAATGATGTAATAGAAAGTGACAAAGATCTCAGAAACAAATACTATCTAAAGTACATACGCAACATGTTTTTTTAATTGGAGGTTAATTACTTTACAATAGTGTATCACCAGTCCAGGTTCGATGCATAGGCAACATTTTTAGAACACACATTTAGAAATAAAACTGGAGGGTGGTAGTACAGGGTGCACACATGCTTTTTTGTGTGTCTATCTTCATTTTTTCATTTTCTTCTAAATTTATTGTATTTTCAAAAAATTTAAGCTATTTTCCAAAATACAAAAAGCTTATTTTCCTAGAAAGATGGATTAAACCAGGTTGATGACAGGAGCAGTGGTTTTCCTGACACTTTTGCAGAAATAGGTAAAGTTGTTTGGATACTTGTTGACAAAAAGGCTACAGACCTGAGCCAAAAAAGAAGGAAAAATAATTTTTCAATAAACTTCATGGAGACTTCCCTGGAAATCCACTGGTTGGGAGTCTGCCTTCTGTTGCAGGAGACATGGGTTCAATCCCTGGTTGGGGAAGTAAGATCCCACATGCCACGGGGCAACTAAGCCCTTGCATGAGCATGCAAACTACAATTCTGAGTCTTTGAGCCAAAACTAGAAAGCAACTAGAGGGCCTGCCTACCACAACAAAAGATCTCACATGCTGCAACTAACACTCTACACAGAAAAAAATAGATAAATAAATATTTTTAAAACTTCACAGAATTAAAAAAAAATTATTGGAATCTTTGTTTTCTTAAATCTGGAAAGCTTTGCTTGAATGATCTGGGAAGAAAATACAGAGAAAAAGGAAACTTAACTGAATCTCCTTGTTTTTCATTATTCTCTTTGGAGGAAATCATCTTTCACCATGACCTTCAATATCAGTTCCAGAGCCCAGGCTGGTAGTGGGAGGGGCAGTGGAGGCATGCAGTCTTCAGAGTCTGATGGCCTCAGCTTATGCCCAGCTCTGCTACTTTCAAGACTGATTATGTTCAAGACACTTTATTTTCTCTGAGATGCCATTTTCTCATCTGTTAACTGGGTTTTGCCCCAGAAAGTAGATGTGAGAACTGTCTATGTAAGTAAAGAGTGCAGTTTCTGCTTCATAACTATTACTATAGAAACAAACCTTTATTTGAGCATGAAAAATCGAATGCTATTTGCAATGGGTAAATTACACGAAGAATAAAAGAAATGTTGTTGAAAAGCATATTTCCCAGAGTTCTAAAACATTCAACTTTAACTTTTAATGTTTAATGCCATATCTAGCTTGTGAATTTCCTGGCAAATTTAAAATATAATAGACTTGTCTTTTTTATTATCTCTATTAGCACTTCAAAACGTTTTTAGTTCCCTAGTAATAAGCATGATTTTGTGTTTCTTTTTGCTTTCCAAGCAGATATTAAAGATCTTACTGATGCTCTGGTAAATATTTTATAACTGGCCCTTCAAGGGTAAATAAAGCCCTGATTTTAAGTTTTTGACAAATTCTAAGGGATAAATATTCCAGTCATGGTCAGTTTCAACCCACCCACGTGATGTCACTGAGCTGAGAGTTGGGAAGAAATGTGGAGTAAAACAGCATTGTATGGTGTTTTTATCTCACAGACAAAATAGACTGAATTCATCTCAATAGTTTATATTGTGGAAAAACGTAGTAACAAATTAAAATGAGGAAGGTTTTTGAGAATTTATTACCTTACTTTTTAATATAAGTAAATTAAGTATAAGTCTATATGATTCAGCTTTTAATAATGGCAGTGTTTAACAACAAACTCAAAATTCTTGAAAATCTAGCAATTGGCTGTCTTGAACCACTATACACTGGCTGTAGCATCTTGTGCTAATATGAAGATGAATGACTAAATCAAAAAACTTTCTAGCATTTACAAGTGCCCATTCTGTGGAAGTCATGTCCACAGACACTATTGCACTTGCATGCACATGTGAGGTTGAGGCAGGTCATTTCCCATTTTACTGAAGAAGAAACTGAGGTCCAGAGATGTTAACAAACCAACCAGAGTTAGGTCATGAAGGGACAGGGAAGGAATCACTGTTTCCAAAAGGCAGCCAACAGGGAACTTAAGCAGAAGTGAACCAGATTGGCTGTAAGAAAAATCTGAACTTAAGCATCAAGAGTTGGGTGGGGTCTATGACAAGAAAAATTAATAGCTGGTGTTTTTAAACAACTTAGTAAGCTCCAAGCACTGAATCTTTTCATATACTGACTCATGTAATCTTCAAAACAACTATGAGGTGGGTATCTTATTAAACCCACTGTCTAGATTAGGGAATGGAGACTCAGAAGGTGGTCTGAAGTCATGCAGTTAGTACTTGATAGAGCTGGAATTGATCTGCCCGTCTGCCACTGGCACCCACACGCTAGTCCTCTGGGAAGTCTTCATCTAAAGAAAGCAGCTGCTAGTCAGCTTGGCTAATTGTTATGTGAATAAGTGAGCTAATATTGCCAGATCTTCCAGTTTATTGGAAAAACAAGATGACAATCTGGACTTTTATGTGAAATAGACTAAATTTTTACTTAATCCTGGAAAATTATTGGTGGGCAGGTTTTAGATATCCTACTATATGGATATTGAACCTTCTACTTCTCTCTACCATGGCTGTAAAGACTTGAAAGTGAAAGTGATAGTTGCTCAGTCATGTTGGACTCTTTGTGACCCCATGGCCTACATATAACCAGCCAGGCTCCTCTGTTGGGATGCTCCAGGCAAGAATATTGGAGTGGGTAGCCATTCCCTTCTCCAGGTAGCCATTCCCTTCTCCCTTCCCAACATACATATTTCTATATCCTTATTCATCCCTGATACCTTCTGATAGAATTTCTCTACTTCATCTTCTGGCCCAATTAATCATCTTTGGCTCACAATCAGTTGATCTGTTTGGTTCTCTACAGCAAGTGGTTTTCACACTTGATTGCCTTGGAGTCATAGAAGGGTTTGTCTTAAAACACAGAAGCTTGGGCCCCACAACCAGAGTTTCTGACCCAGTAGATCTTAGGTAGATATAAGAATTTCTATTTCTAACAACTATCCAGGTGATGTTGATGCTACTGTTCTGAGATCACACTTTAAGAACTGCTTTACTACAGTTATCTTTCATATCTCCCATTTACATTTTAGTTTTCCTTGTAACTGTGTATTTCTCTTGCAAGTTATTGAACCTTTCTGCACTTTTTTGAATGTATTCATTTAACTTATTTTTAAATTTTATTTCTTTCCATTTTACTGTGATATACTTAGCATGCTGTTGTTATCCAATCACTAAGTCATGTCCAACTCTGCAATCCCATGTACTGTAGCACACTAGGCTCCTCTGTCCTCTGCTATTTCCCAGAGTTTGCTCAAATTCATGTCTATTGAATCAGTGATGTTATCTAATCATCTCATCCTCTGCTCCTTCTTCTTTTGCCTTCAATCTCAGCCCTATATAAATTTAAAGTGTACAGCATAATGATTTGACTTACATACAACATCACATCATAAAATGGTTTCTGCCACAAGTTTAATGAACACCAATCATTCATATAGACATTAAATTAAAGAATAGAAAAAATTTTCCTTCTAATGAGGACTTAGAATTTACTATCTTAATAACTTCCATCTATTACATATAGCAGTATGAACTATATTTATTATGTTGTACATTACATTCCTATTATTTATTTATCCTAAAACTGGAATTTTATTCCTTTTGATGGCCTACATCCAAGTTCCCCTTTCTCTACCCCTTTCATTATACTTATTTAAGATTTTTTCTGTTTAATACATTAATTCTATTTTCTTTGCTAAAAGCTGTTCAGGAGTTTTGCTTTTCTGTTTTTTCATACATGTTGTGTCCCTATATACATAACATATATTTCAATTATGTTATATCAACATGTTATGCATATATATGTATGTGTTGCATGTACATGTGTATATATATATATACATATATCCCCTTCTGGTCATTTCCCTGAAGAATACAACCAGTATGTGCCTAAGGGAGAGAAGAAGGGCATGCCCTAGCTTGCGCACTTCCTGGTGATTTTAGAGTATGGATTGAGGGCTACATCTCAGGAAGTGGCCTGAAACCTTGGATGTGCTGCCCTTTATTTTGCTGTCGTACCACCAGGTGATCTTGCCACTGAAACGAAGCAAAAATGGAGAGGAAGGCAGGAGGGAAGTTCTGGGATACTGAGAAGGCCTCTCCAAAGAGGAGACTCTGACCAATGAAACAAGACAGCAGGGAATGGCCATTCCAAACAGGATTAAGTATGAAAGCTCTGAAAAAGATAGAGGTTGGCATATTAAACTGGAATCTGTGCTCTCCTTTCCAAGATGCTCATGAACACCTGTTACCCAGACGTGTCTCGGGGTATGAGGGACTGGAAGAGAGAAAGTTCAGTAACTGTAGGTCTGGTTGACCTCATATTAGTCATCTCTCATTTTAGCCCAATTGCAATCAATTTAGATTATGATGATGAGTTGTTGGTTAATGTTTTTTCCCTTTTTTGGTAAGTCAAGATTTTGGATTTTTTGGTGAGTTGGTAATATCTTAAAAATAAATTTGGAAAATTTAGAAGTCTAAATACTTACAATTTTCAACTATTTTAAAATTTGGAAATCTATACCATAGTTTTGCATATATAAGTTATTTAAATCACATCTTTAGAATCTAGGAAAACTTAGACTACTCATTTTTTTCCATTAGAAAAAAAATATTCGGTAAAAACATTTTCAGGACCAGTAAATTAGTACTAATAGATATAAATTTCTCATACATGTCCAGAATAAGGAAATCAGTGAATGAGAAATTCATGTTTGTAGAGGTGACAGGATGGAATGGTGGTTATTGGAGCAATGGAAGAATACAGATATGTTGGCTTTATTTCCAGCCCCATTCCATGAGTATGGAGTTAATCAGTTAATACTACTTTTCCTAACAGTGAAGCAAGACAGTCATAATTACCACCTTCAGCTCATGCTGTTGTAGTAGTTTTGATGACTTCTGGGAAGGAACCAGAAACTGCTTAACCTTGTTAGTAAAAATATGATGCACATTTGATTCCTACATATATTTTGGACTTTCAAACCACAAAAATCCAAGTGGTACAATTTTCTAATGGAGAATTGTAAAATATTGCCAGACACACAGACTATGATATGCAAGGGTGAATTCTCCTGGTACAAGTGCTCATGGCACCACACACTCTCCGTTTAACAGACTCCTGATATAATTTTTTTCTCTGTTATATTAGGTGTGTGTTGTGTTTGTGGTAGATTGAAAAATCTTCTTTATTTTGTGGCAGACTGCAAAACTAACCACAATTTCCTCCCTGCTGCATATCCACATCTTTTGCAATGTGACTTTTGTATCTCCTGCTATCAATGATCAGAGTCTTCCATCAGTCCTGAAATTGAGGTGGCCTCATGACTTGTTCTGACCAATGGAAGAATGGCAAACATGATTCAAGCAAGGGCTTGAAAAACACTTATGCATTGAAGGTTGCTGTCTAGGTTGTCTTGGGAACTCTGCTATCATGGAAATAATACTCAACTAGCCCACTGGAGAACAAGTGACACCAGGAGGAGAATTAGGGAACCCTAGCCCACAATCAACAAGGGAGTTAATGTACAAATAAGCCCAGATAAGATCAGCCAAATCTCATCCAGGTCAATAAAACCACACAGCTGAGCGCATCACAAATTTAAAACCTGCAGAATCAGTTAAAAAATAACCTGAAACCAGCCACTGTATTTAATGTTACTTATTATGCAGCAACAACTAACTGGGGACAGAAATGCTAATGGAGAGACAGAAATTTGCCTGTGAGAAGTTTGAGATTTTTCTCCTTAGGTGATCTTTCTTAGGTCTTCTGAGAATATTATATGTAACATTTGCTGACAAAGGTCCATATAGTCAAAGCTATAGTTTTTCCAGTAGTGATGTACAGATGTGAAAGTTGGACCATGGAGAACACTGAGCACCAAAGATTCGATGCTTTCAAATTGGGGTGCTGGAGAAGACTCTTCAGAGTCCCTTTGACTGCAAGGAGATCAAACCAGTCAACCCTAAAGGAAAACAACACTGAATACTCATTGGAAAGACTGATGCTGAAGCTGAAGCTCCAATACTTTGGCAACTTAATGCAAAGATCTGACTCATTTGAAAAGACTCTGATACCGGGAAAGATTGAAGGCAGGAGAAGAGGATGACAGGGGATGAGATGGTTGGATGGCATCTCATCCAACTCAATGAGCAAACTCTGGGAGATAATGAAAAAGATGGAAACCTGGTGTGCAGCAGTCTGCATGGTTGCAAACAGGTGGACATGACTTAGCTACTAAACAACAACAATATTCAATAAATGTATGTCAACTAGAATGATATCTCCATAAGGATAAGGACTGCATGCTGCCTTAATATATAGTGCAAGGTATGCATGGGTTCTCTGTAGGTATTTATTGAATGTGTATTAATGTGTGAATCTGTGTAGATACTGTCTCTTCCTCTGCGTTGTTTAGAAATTTCTTTTTATTTATTTATTTTTTAATTTTTATTTTAGCTTTAGTTTACTTTACAATACTGTATTGGTTTTGCCATACATTGACTTGAATCCACCACGGGTGTACATGCATTCCCAAACATGAATCCCCTCCCACCTCCCACACCATAACATCTCTCTGGGTCATCCCCGTGCACAGCCCCAAGCATCCTGCATCCTGCATCGGATTAAATTTCTTTAGTTAACTTCACTACCAGCCATATCTCTTTGGAATTTAGTATTGCTGCACACCAATCTAATGTCCAACTGTTAGTACTTGCAACTTTTTGCCTTAAGCTCTTTCTTGTCTACAAACCTGTTCTGCCCATGTACAGGGAAGGCTAGAATTGCTGGGTAATCAGTGTCCCCAGAAGCATTCCTGTATGAATGATTAAATAAGAGTTGGCAGAAGACTATTCCAGATCCCTCATGAGATGACTCTGAGTACATGCTTTAAAATGCCTCCTAGAGTTCCCTAGGATTTTAATCTCCAATTGCTCAAGAGTACAACTTGCTTGATAATATTTCCTTTAATGTCTTTTTTTCTCCTATCAGTGTTTCCTTGGATCACCTTCCAAACAAATTATTTGCACTCCAAACTTTGCTTCTGAGGTCAAACTAGAAAGATGGAGACCACTGGATCTACAGATTTGTTCTTTCCTATACTCAGAAGAAAAGAAGGCTAAAGACTCTTTTATGTTTTGGAGATAGAATGTACCTTATGCATCTGCTATACATGGAAAGGATACATACAAGTATATAATGAAGATATGTACAAATGCCCCTCCATGACTCCAGAAAACCAATAATGCCAAGACTATTTTGTAATTATGAAAAGTGTAAAAGGATCTTCAGGGGTTAAAAAAGAGAAATAAATATTTGGTGCTGCCTAAAAAAAAAAAAAAAAANAAAAAAAAAAAAAAGACTTTTGGAAAACATTGATGTTTTCCAAGAATATAGGTCTCATTATGAGAAAATAAGAGAAAAAATATAACTTTGTTGTATGCTAAGCCAATGCAATAAAAGGCAACTGATTTTTTCCTCAAAAAATTGTTTATAAGGTTCTTTATTTTATAATGTATAGAACATCAACTCTTTTATGTTTGGTGGTAGACATTCCATAATAGATCTTTGAAGAAATACACAACAAGAACAAAAGACAATTATGAACTTCTATTTACTATTTATGGATCTGATGTAAGAGCTACTTTTTCCTTATCTCTCTGTAAGAGTAATCACCCACCATCCAATATCTTTAGTCCAATAAAATTAAATTCCTCAAATCTTTTAATTAACCAGCTTCTGAGACTGATTCAATATTTAGATAAAGTTTTAATTACTAAAGGAAAAAACAAATTAACTTTACTGTGATTGTCAAATCTTAAGTTCCCTAAGATTCATACAGAAATAGGAAATTCAAGCTGCATTTCCTTATGGATCTACCCATATGCTTTGGATGAATAGGACTGGAATCACTTTGAAAGGCCTTAATTCTAAGGCCTCTATTCTCAAACAGAATTATTTCTCACCAAATTAGTTATAATTACTACTAACATGTGGGGTTAACACATTTTTCTTACAAGGTATAATCTCTTTATAAATATAACCAGTCTTTGGAATCTATAACCTCCCCATCTTTATGCCCCATGTGATGTGTAAGCTAGGGCAATTTAAAACTCTGAAATTCACTCATCTTGCATCTATAAGTTGAGAGTGGGATGAACTAAACTTCAGGCCCCATCTAGCATTAATGCAAGACAAACCTCTGTGTATACTGTCTGTGCAGACTGGGAGCATGAGCGTCTACACTAGCAGTAGCCACACCCAGCCTTTGCATCCCTGAATAGACTGGTCTGTCCAACATGGCTGCCACAAGTGACATGTGCTATGTGGCACTTGAAATGTGACTAGTCTGACTGAGATGTGCTGTAACTGTAAATGACACACCAGATTTCAAAGATATGTTACTAAAAAATGTAATTGCTCACTAATATTTTTGTATTTATTTTATGTTGAAATAATNTACTAGAATATTTAAAATTGTACATGTGGCTCACATTATCTTTCTTTTTGACAGTAGTGACTTAGATAGTTAAGTGATCTGATGTGTGCTCCCATCAAGTCCAAATTTTACTTGTGCTAATTAAGTTCAAGGTAAAATAAAAGGATTTTTTGGACTAAGAAATTCTGAGCATTTTCTTAAAAAAAATAAAAGACTTCTTTTGGTAATAAACTGACCTTTAGGGGGAAAAAAAAAACCAAAAAACAAAAAAGAAAGCAAAAACAAGACCAGGGCTGACTGTGACTCAAATC
Source organism: Redunca redunca (assembly GCA_006410935.1). Lineage (NCBI taxonomy): Eukaryota > Metazoa > Chordata > Mammalia > Artiodactyla > Bovidae > Redunca > Redunca redunca. The sequence continues at coordinate 915,507 of SJYQ01095247.1, forward strand.
ATGAACCCCTGGCAAAATTCAGATTTAAATTGATGAAGGTAGAGAAAACCACTAAATCATTCAAGTATGATCTAATTCAAATCCCTTACAATTATACAGTAGAAGTGACAAACAGATTCAAGGGCTAGATCTGATAGAGAAAGTGCCTGAAAAATTATGGATGGAGGTTTGTGACATGGTACAGGAGACAGTGATCAAGACCATTCCCAAGAAAAAGAAATGCAAAGAGGCAAAATGGCCATCTGAGGAAGCCTTACAAACAGCTGAGGAAGAGAAGAGAAGCAAAAGGCAAGGAGGAGATGAGCAAAACCCATCTGAATGCAGAGTTCCAAAGAACAGCAAGAAAAGATAACAGAGCTTTCCTCGGTGATCAATGCAAGGAAATAATGGAAAACAATAGAACAGGAAAAAATAGAGATCTCATCAAGAAAATTAGAGATACCAAGGAAACATTTCATGCAAAGATGGGCACAATAAAGGACGGAAATGGTATGGACATAACAGAAGCAGAAGATATTAAGAAGACATCTCAGTAATTCACAAAGGAACTATACAAAAAAAGATCTGAATGATCAGATAACTATGATGGTGTGATCACTTACATAGAGCCAGACATCCTGGAGTGTGAAGTCAAGTGGGCATTAGGAAGCATCACTACGAACAAAGCTAGTGGAGGCGATGGAATTCCAGTTGAGCTACTTCAAATCCCAAAAGATGATGCTGTGAAAGTGCTTCACTCAACATGCCATCAAATTTGGAAAACTCAGCAGTGGCTACAGGACTGGGAAAGGTCAGTTTTCATTCCAATCTCAAAGAAAGGCCAAATGATGCTCAAACTACCGCACAATTGCTCTCGTCTCACATGCCAGCAAAGTAATGCTCAAAATTCTTCAAGGCAGGCTTCAACAGTACATGAACTGAAAACTTCCAGATGTTCAAGCTGGATTTAGGAAAGGCAGAAGAACCAGAAATCAAATTGCCAGCATCTGTTAGATCACTGAAAAAACAATAGAATACCAGAAAAACATCTACTTCTGCTTTGTTGACTAAGCCTAAGCCTTTGGTTGTGTGGATTACAACAAACTGTGGAAAATTCTTAAAGAGATGGGAATTCTGGACCACCTTACCTGCCTCCTGAGAAACCTGTATGCAGGTCAAGAAGCAACAGCTAGAACTGGACATGGAACAACAGACTGGTTCCAAATTGGGAAAGGAGTATGTCAAGGCTGTATATTGTCACTTTGTTTATTTAACTTATATGCAGAGTACATCATGTGAAATGCTGGGCTGGATGAGGCACAAGCTGGAATCAAGATTGTCAGGAGAAATATCACTAACCTCCTATATGCAGATGACACCACCCTTGTGGCAGAAAGTGAAGAACTAAAGAGTCTCCTGATGAAAGTAAAAGAGGAGAGTGAAAAAGCTGGCTTAAAACTCAACATTCAGAAAACTAAGATCATGGCATCTAGTCTCATCAGTTCATGGTGAATAGATGGGGAAACAATGGAAACAGTGACAGACTTTACTTTCTTGGGCTCCCAAATTACTGCAGATGGTGATGGCAGCTAAGAAATTAAAAGATGCTTGCCCCTTGGAAAAAAAGGTATGACAAACATAGACAGTATATTAAAAAGCAGAGACATTACTTTGTTAACAAAGGTCTGTCTAGTCAAAGCTACGGTTTTTCCAGTAGTCATGTATGGTTGTGAGAATTAGATCACAAAGAAAGCTGAGCACTGAAGAACTGATGCTTTTGGACTGTGGTGTTGGAGAATACTCTTGAGAGTCCCTTGGACTTCAAGGAGATCAAACCAGCCCATCCTACAGGAAATAAATCCTAAGTATTCATTGGAAGGACTGATGCTGAAGCTGAAGCTCCAATACTCTGGCCACCTGACATAAAGATCTGAATCACTGGAAAAGACCCTGATCCTGCGAAAGGTTGAAGGCAGAAGGAGAAGGGGATGACAGAGGATGAAATGGTTGGATGGCATCACCACCCCAATGGACATGAGTTTGAACAAGCTCCAGGAGTTGGCGAAGAACAGGGACGCCTGGCATGCAGCATCCAGTGGGGTGGCAAAGAGTCAGACATGACTGAATGCCTGAACTGAACTGAATCTCCTTTAGGAGATTAGCAGACCATATAAGTCAGGCTTTTTCCGAGATCCAAATGTTAAGTATTTATTAAAACATTTACAAGGAAGAGAGAAAAAGTGAGCAGAGGAGAAAGATAAGTGGTTGTTATATTATTGTCTTACTAATAAAAATATTGAGGAAATACAATAATCTCCCTCCCCCTCCCCTTCTTCCTCCTCCTTCATCTTTTCTCCCTCTCTCTCCACCCTCATTTATCTTTCTCCTCTATCCTGTCTTTTTCTATCTTCCATGTAAATGTGCTAATAAATATTTAATACCTGGATTTGGGAAAAAAAAACCAAAAACTGATTCATATAGTCTGCCAATTTCAATGGTGTAAATACTCCCACCATGACAGAATTCAAATTGCCAATGCAAAGTTGCCAAATGTCCACCTGGGAAGACATGTGCAATCAGTTCAGTTCAGTTCAGTAACTCAGTTGTGTCCGACTCTTTGTGACCCTATGAACCACAGCATGCCAGGCCTCCCTATCCATCACCAACTCCTGGGGTCTACCCAAACCTGTGTCCGTTGAGTGAGTCAGTGATGCCATCCAACCATCTCATCCTCTGTTGTCCCCTTCTCTTCTTGCCTTCAATCTTTCCTAGCATCAGGGTCTTTTCAAATAAGTCAGTTCTTCACACCAGGTGGCAAAAATATTGGAGTTTCAGCTTCAGCATCAGTCCTTCCAGTGAATATTCAGGACTGATTTCCTTTAGGATGGACTGGTTGGATCTTCTTGCGGTCCAAGGGACTCTCAACAGTCTTCTCCGACACCACAGTCCAAAAGCATCAATTCTTTGGTGCTCAGCCTTCTTTATAATCCAACTCTCACATCCATACATGAGTACTAGAAAAACCATAGCCTTGACTAGACAGACCTTTGTTAACAAAGTAATGTCTCTGCTTTTTAATATGCTGTCCAGGTTGGTCATAACTTTCCTACCATTTCTACCATACAGATGCAGTAGATACACATAATATAAAGAATATGTATACAGTTTAAATGTAGTAAAATTATTACAAAGTGGTGTTTTATGTATTTTGTACCTTGTTTTCAATACAACATATTTAATTGTATGCTTACCTAATTTAATTTTTATGAACAGCTATGTTTAAAAAATGACTTTCTAAAAACAAAAAGAAATCCTAAACATTTAACCACTGAATGCCTTGGGAGCCAATATAAGACTTGAGCCCATCACTGCTGTGGCATTTACTTGAAAATCAGATGTAAAGGAACAGCACTTTTTCTAAGACTCAAAAAAATACCCCCAAATTTTCTTACTCCTAGTCATTCATTTATCCACAAAGGCCCAGCCTCGTTAATGATTATATAGCTCATTTATACCTCAAAATATCTCATGTATGGAGATTCTGTACTGGAAGGAACAGAGACAAGTTGTTCAGCTGGTTCTAATCCTGTTAATCTTGGTCTCATGTGATCTATCCCCAAGAGAAACAACAGAATGCTATTTAAGAACCCCCAGACCAGGGAGTCCCAGCCCTTGATAGTAACTCTCTAAGGAAGTTCCTTCTTACAACTAACCCAAATCCCTTCTGCTGCAGTAGAGGCTTATTCCCTCTTTAGTGAAGGTGGAAACAGCTGGTTACCGTCCCCTGTGTTATAACTCTTCATATAAGGAAATGAAACACCCCAAACCAGCTTCCAAATCTGGTCAGCTGTAAAAACAGCTTCTTCTTGAGCAAAAACAAACAATAAATTAAATGGAATTGGGAGTTGAGAAGTGCTGCATATTTCACTCCAGGGAAACACCTTGGGCCAGGTTATACCCTCGTCAGCACCTAGTGATCAAAGGCGTATTTTCCCTGGAAACAAATTCAAGGAGTGAAACAGATGGGGTTATTAATCACATTGCTGCTAGGCTTTGGGGCTATCTTAAAGAACATCCTTAAGCAAGAGGTGTCCTGGGCTTTATCTTGTAATAAGATTGTAAGATTGTAAGATCTTGGCAAGATGCATGTTTCTTTGTATGCTGACGCCTTGCTTGCTACGTCCAAGACATTTTTTACCAAAGAGAATGCAATAAATCACAGTAGTAGCAGAAGCTACATCTTTGGCAGTACAAGTAGACTGTAGACACTTCAGTTCCAACTAACATTCAAAGCTATGCTCTTGCTGCTGCTGCTGCTGCTAAGTCGCTTCAGTGGAATGCTAGGGTTCTTATCTATCTGGAAGGAGAAGCTGAAGAATTGACTTCACAGTATAGAAGTGGCCTAGCAGGAAGCAAGGAGGAAGCAATGTCACCCCACTCCAGTACTCTTGCCTGGAAAATCCCACGGACATAGGACCCTGATGGGCTGCAGTCCATGGGGTCGCTGAGGGTCGGACACGACTGAGTGACTTCACTTTCACTTTTCACTTTCATGCATTGAAGAAGGAAATGGCAACCCACTCCAGTGTTCTTGCCTGGAGAATCCCAGGGATGGGGGAGCCTGATGGGCTGCCATCTATGGGGTCGCACAGAATTGGACACAACTGAAGTGACTTAGCAGCAGCAGTGGCAGCGGCAGCAGCAGGAAGCAAAGAGGGGCACCTGAAAAAGAAAAGGAAGAAACAGCAGCCATCATTCATGTCTATTCACAGGAAAGCCATTGCATCTGGGAGAGAAGAGAGCCATGAAGCTGTGAAATCAAGGACATTCAGGAGATGAGCTTGCTGTTGCATTCTGATTGCTGCCTTTGACTTTGCTGCAGTTTACAGCTGTGGTATTAGGGCCTGATTTACCTGCATGTTCTCAAACAGACATGGGCCTCTTCATTTTGTACAGCTCAAAGGGATCGTGCCTTTTCCATCTACACCTCATTATTCCTTTTCTGCTTTGAGTCTAAAAGCCCAGATTTCAAATCCAGACTCAGTCCAATCCAGCCACTTTTCTCCTTGGGCTGTATAACATCCCTAGGAAACAAGAATGGACTGAGTTTCTTTTGCTTGGATCCCCAAAATGGACATTTTTGGGAGTTGTTTACTGCAATTGAAGCTCAGCCCCACTTCTGTCCAAGGAGGCTGAGAAATTCTGTAATCCTGACTCACAGGTGACAGTGTCACCTCCTCTGTAGACATTAATTTGCTCTCCATTTCTTGAAGGTTTCTATTGTGCTAGGAAGAGGAAAAAGGTAGAAACAGCTTTTTCTAGAGCTGTATGACTTAATGTCTACTCAGCAACAAGGTACATCTATCTACAGTGAGCTAATGTACCTAGCAACAACTTACTGAAGGGGAAAATCCAGCTGAAATGCTGTAATCAAGCATATACTTCTACAGCAGAAGTAGAAATGATAGCCCATAGTCCAAGCCTGTGTGAATATGTTGGGTGGTCTTCACAGTATCTTTTTTTTTTTAATTTGAATTCAATGAACATTTTAAAACTGGAAAATCCTATTCATTTATAAATCTCCAATCTCCATTTCTAGCTTCCCCAGAGGATCTTGTCACACCGTGCCACATTCCAACATAGTGACAAGTGGTCACAGATGAGGATGTGCTGTCGATCCATTGCAGTCGCTGCTGCTTCTTAGTATCAAAGTGTCCACTGCTATTTACCATTGCATTTGTTCTGCAAGTTTCCTGTTTCCAGACTTTCTTTAGATTATTTCCTACATGTGACTGGCCTGAACTATTTTAAGAAATGAGAGGCAAATCTGTGTCTTGTATGAGAAGATATTACAAGCAAGAACCTGATTTTGAGACAAAAGAGATTTAGTAAGGCAAACAAAGGAAGGGGATGTCCTGGAAATATTTCCATTGCTTGATCATTGGCTTTCTTGTTATCTCTGGAGTAGGGGTTGGCAGAATCTACTGATTATGAAGGTTTGAGGACTCTGCAAAGAAATGAACTAACTGAATTCTCAATAGTTTGCCAATGCCAGTCCAATGATAGCCTTTAGCCACTTGTTCTTTTTATTTTTTCTTTTGGTATTTCTTTTCCATCATTATTACAAATAAGTATGTTAAAGAGTTTGGGGGAAAGAAAAGAAAGAAATCTCCCTCTTATTATAGTCCCATTGCCCTGTCCCTTCTTCATATGCAACCACCATTATCTGTTAATTATGAATCCTTTTAGAAAATGTCTAGTCATCTATATATATACATTTTATCCAATGTTTTACACAAATGGAGTTGTACTGTGCTCATTTTTATTAAACAGTGTTAGCACATATATTCTTCATCATTCTCCTTGAAAGTACTCTTCATTGTTTTTATAAAAAATGGTGCATCTTTGTAGCAATTCATTCAAGTAATTTTAAAAGGATAACAAAATTTTAAATTAACATTATTTCACCCAGAAACAATGTTTATTAACATTTGTAGATCTTCATTATAGGCATCTTTCTACATATGTATATAGGCTGATGGATGGATAGATGGATAGAAAAAAGGAAGGGAGAGAAGAAAAAAGGGAGGGAGGAAGGAAGGACAGCAGATTGGTAAGTCAATCAATGGATAGGAAAATGGGATAACACTATGATGATCTTTTGTAATAAAATCTTTAATTGTAATTTTTCTTGAATTTACAAATGAAGAGAAAGAAAGTTAAGGAAATGTTTAGCTTCAGAAAAGAACGCTTCTTTACAAAATGGATCAGTTCATAAAGTACTTCTTTAAAAGAAACAATGTGAAAAACATTGTGCTAGATAGTATCTATTGGCTCTCCTTTGTGAAAGAAATGTGGAAATTAGCATTCCTAATGTTATTATGTACCTTGTTTTTTATATTTGAGTTTTATGACACACAGTCTGTCCTGTAATAGTAATGTCAACAGTTGTTTACTTTTATTTTTATATTTTAATTGCACCAGTGCTTATCACTACCAGTCTTCAATTGTGACTGCTCCATTTCTGACTTTTAAAATTTTGATTCTTTGATTTACTGACTGAATTAAATAATCAAACATTTGGTCTTTTTTTCAAGAAGGAATTTGGGGTGTTCTATTATATGAATTATGGCCTATTCAAAAATGTTCCTATGTTGACTTTATACTTGAAGGACAGCTTGCTGGACCTGCAGTTGACAGCTCAATTTTTTTTTTTTTTTTTCTTCAGAATCCTGTGGACTTTGTTCTACCCTCTTCTGGCATTGATCACAAAATCTGTGTAGATTTTTTAAAATGACCTGACATCTTGCCCATTAGTGATTGTTTTTTTCTGTCTAGATACCCATGAAGGTCTTTCCTCACATTTGTGTTTTAATAACTTCTCAATGATTTATCTTATTGTTGATTATTGTATCATTTTTGTTTGGGACAATATGTACCCATTACATCTGAAGATTGAAGTCTCATGGGAAACTGTCAGGAAACTAAAGACACGCAGAGGTTAATTACCTTGCTCAAGATCACATAGATCATAATAAATGGTAGGGTCTAGGTCTAAATCCATCTGTCTGATTCCAGGATACAATCCTCCGGCCACCACCACACAGTTCATCCTAATAAGGACCTGTGCTAGATATGTCCTCTCAAAGCCAGCTAGTCAGAAATTTACCCCAAGGATGTCTGCATTTAAACTGCCCAGTTACTGGGCAGTTCAGACAGTGCTCCACCATTTGGAAGTCACGGTCTAGAGAAAGGATGGCTCAGTTGGTTTTAATCACTGTGATACTGCCTCCCCCCCCCCCCACCTTTCCTTCCACCTCCAGGTTTGGGCAATGACTATTCTACTCTCTATTTCTATAAGTTTGGCTTATTTAAGAAATTTTAACCTTTCATGCCAGTAATTCGTTACTTTTTCAACTGGAGGTTTGTACCTCTTAATCTTCACTTAATTCTTTCTTCCTCCCATTCACCTCCCTCCTGGCAACTACCTGTTTGTTCTCTGTAACTATAACTCTGTTTCTGTTTTGTTGTGTTTGCTCATTTGTTTTGTTTTTTCTTTCTTTTGGAAGAAGACAAAGGAAGTAAAGGGAAGAAATGGAAAGACAAGGGTAACAAATCAAAAGGAAGCAGAGAGAAATAAACAGAGAGTTCTGATGCAGACTGATGAAAGCAGATATGATTCCTACAACTATACATTGCAAGGTTGGCAGAACAGAACTGGCTTCATCATCTGACATCTCCTCCCCTAATCACAATGTTCCCTAACAGTACCAGGTTTTCTTAATTTCCTTAATAGATAGTACAGCAGCACTAAGAAGATAGCAGATGGTGCACAGGTAGCTGACCAGGTCAGCCCTCTAGAAGATCAGCCTAGAAGGCAATTCACATGGTGTGACCAGCAGCCCTGGCCAAATTTTCTACCCTTATCCTCCCCTGACCTGTTCAAATGCCCTGAAACCTCCACCTTGAAAATCACTCATTTGGGCTTACATTCTCTCTACAAAATGTCATTTGTTATCAGGAAAGGATAAACTTTTGCCAGCCCTTGACCTATTAAGAAAACACATAGATCACAAAGTTGGAAGAGACTATAGAAAACAGCAAGTCTCTCCTCTCACTTTAAGGCAGGGAGTTGATGCTTGATTTCTAGATTAGTGAACTGTGCAATTAGAAAGCAAGGGACACAGAGGGATTGGACACAGGGTTCTGAAAAAATCTGAGCTTAAACAGAAGAAAAGCTGGTGCAGAGTGATGGGTATTGTGGATGCCCTACCCAGGTCTCATTTACTGGGCAGGCACACTAATCTCTCAGCTGCACTGAGAATTGGCTGATAATGGCTCACCCTCCATGCTTCATTCTACATTCTCTATAGAGTCGCCATGACTGCAAGAAGCCACCTTGCCTAAGACACTACATGCCCTTCCTAGGGCAGGGCAAACTGAGACAGGAATACAAAAGGTCGATTTCCTCATATCAGGGTGGGAATATTTCTGCTGTGTGGTTTGTGGTCCTGTGCTCCCCAAGGATCAGGCTGGATCAAAGCAGGTTCATGTCTCTGCTCTTCTCCTACCACTGCCCATCCTGCTTCCCTTACTTTCTTTCTCTTCAGAGCACTCTCTCAGTAAATCATATGTCTCTGAATTTTTGTCTTGGACTCTGCTTCTAGGGAAGTCAATCTAAGACAAATAGGATATTGACTGAGGAGGGAAGCAGCTAAATGACTGGCCTGCTGAGCAGTTTTCTGAAGGAGATATGGCTCCATTCAGTTCAGAGTGAAATAATCCATTCATCTTCTGCTTTATCATCAACATCACTATCATTAATTTAATTCAATTAATGGCAGATGTTCCAACTCCAGATACTGCTACCAAAGATCACCACTGATTTAAGAGATGAGCAAAAATACTGATCCTCTTTTTATTTTTCCATATTTTGACTACCAAGAATAATCATTAGTAAAATATAAGGTTTATGAAGCTAGAGCCACAGCTCAAAAACAAAGAGCCATGCTCTTCCAGTCAGCAAGAGCCAGCAAACATGGCCAGTTAAGGGCAAGTCAGCTGCATGTCTTGCTGCCATAACAAAGAATCCTGAAACCCAGTGGCTGAAACCAACAAAGGATTATTTAGGTTACAGGTCAATTGTAGGTCAGTTGGGGACCCAAGCTAACAGGAGAAGTCTCTCTCTGGAAGATAATTAATCATCATGATGGATCACTCTGGAAACTAATTACTCAGCTCAGAAGTGGCACATGTCACATTTACTCACAACTCATTGGCCAGAACACATCTCTATGACAGCGAGACATATTCAGTCAGGCCGTGTAGTGGCTTCCACAAACTTGACTTTTAGGCCAGCCCCTGAAGAAATCTATCCATCTAGAAAGTTCTCTGTCACTGAGTTGTACTCCACTAACAAACATTGGTTGAATCCCTGTCATGTGTCCAGGGTGGTGCTAGCCATAATAGAGGTCGTAGAAATGTTTAGAACATTTTATTTGTCTTTAGAAGGCCCCAGTATAACTGGAAGATGACTCAAGAAACAATAAAAGGGCATGATACTGGATGCTTGGGGCTGGTGCACTGAGACGACCCAGAGGGATGGTACAGGGAGGGAGGAGGAAGGGGGATTCAGGATGGGGAACACGTGTATATCTATGGTGGATTCATGTTGATGTATGGCAAAACCAATAAGATATTGTAAAGTAATTAGCCTCGAATTAAAATAAATAAATTTATATTTTAAAAAAGAAACAATGAAAGTATATAATATTACAAAATAAGGAAAATTATATGCTAAAATCATGCAATCCCCAAATCAAACCTATCACTTTGGCCTTTTTCTTCACCTATATGTGGAAAACTTGATCTTCTAGACCAGCACTGCCCAACAGAAATATATGGTGAGCCATATTTGTGATTTTATTTTGTATTTTGTTTTTAATCCTTTTTATGGAAGTATAGTTGATTTACAATATTTCAGATGTATATCAAAGTGATTCAGAATATATATATATATATACACACACACATATGTAGTTTTTTCAGATTCTTTTCCATTATAGCTTATTACAAGATATTGAATATAAATGCCCAAAGAGTAGGTCCTTGTTGTTTACCTGTTTTACATATATTGTAGTGTATATATGTTAATCCCAAATTCCCAATTTATCCATGCTTACACCTGTCCGATTTGGTGACCAAGTTTGTTTTCTATGTTTGAGTCTGTGTCTACTTTGTAAATAAGTTGATTTGTATCATTTTTTTAGATTCCACATGTAAGTGATATTATATGATATTTGTTTTTCTCCCTCTGATTTATTTCACTTAGTGTGATAAGCTCTAGGTTTATCCATGTTGGTGCAATTGGCATTATTTCATTCCTTTTTATGGCAGGGAGGCCTGGCATGCTGCAGCCCATGGGGTCACAAAGAGTCAGACACAACTGAGCAACTGAACTGAACTGAATATTACATTATATATAAATCACATCTTGATCCATTCATCTATTGATGGACGTTTAGGTAGATTCCATATCTTGGCTATTGTAAATAATTTTGCTATGAATATTGAAGTGGGTGTATCTTTTCAAATTAGTTTTCTATGAATATATACCCAGGAGTAGGATTGCTGAACCATATGATAGCTCTAATTTTAGTTTTTTAAGGAACCTACATACTGTTTTCCATTGTGGCTGCCCCAATTTACATTCCCACCAATAGTGTTGGAGGATTCATATTTGTAATTTCAAATTCTCAAATAGCTACTTTACAAAAGGCAAAAAGAACAAATAAGAGGGAGAACAAGATGGCAGTTGAGTAGATGGACTTGGGGTACATCTCTCTCCACAGATACATCAGAAATACAGCTTCAGACCCAGAAATGCATTAAGAATACTGGCTGACAGTGGACAGGAGTACCTGACCAGTGGAAAAGAATATATACAACCATGCAAAACTCAGTAGGATGAAGGAACTAGGGGGGAAACAGGAGTGTTGGTAGGACTGGAACTGCCTTCGGTGGGTGGGGGAACTGAAGCAGGGGTCCAATCCCCACATCAGGGCAATTGTCTGAGTCAAAGCAGAAACATTTAAGGCTGAGAGTGAAGCAGCTGATCTGTGGCAGCCTAGACGGAATGAGAATTGGACAGTTCTTGCAACAGCCATACATACCCCAGACAGGAACACTGGAAGGTACAGTGGATGGGAGCCAGGGTCTAGGGATTGTGGAGCAATCCCAAAGCAAAGGCTGCTGTTGACTGCAGACAGACAGATCGAGGGGCTGTGAAGGAGGAGATTGTAGGGAGAAATGCCTGTGGAGGAAAGCTGGGCAGCCATGGAGGCAAGGCTATATAGGAGGTGGAGCCATCATCATGGCCTCTCTCTCCCCACATGCCAGCATCAGCAGCTGAAGAATAGAGAGACTGGCCCATCAAACGCCTGACACACTGAACTACATTGTAGGACCCCCCACCCAGGGTGCTCCTTTAAGTGACTGATGCACCAAACTATAGAGTAGGACCCCAGCCAGAGGGGCCCCTCTATGTGCCCAACACACCGAAAAACAGTGAAGGATACCGGGCACGGGAACCCCTTAAGTGCCTGAATGGGTGGAGCAACGGAGAAAGACTGGCCTAAGAGGCTACAAGAGGCTCGAAAAAAGACTCTGATAGGACCATAACTCCTGTGGCGGAGGCAGTCTGTGTCCCCATCAGGACACAGGATTCCTACAAGCCAAGGAGCTGCACCACCATCATTGTTGAACTCTCACTGGAGCAGAGCTGCTACAGGCAGAAAAAGTCTTGTGTCTATGCGTGCAGGGTTACTTCAATAATGTCTGACTCTTTGCGACCCTGTAGACTGTGGCCTGCCAGGCTTCTGTCAGGGACGGGGCTTCTCCAGGCAAGAATACTGGAGCATATTAGCCAATACTTTCTAGAGCACTATATTTCCTGCTGCTCTAGCTGCCAACCTGCCTGAGTACCTGGTGCTGCCAGAACCCCTGCAACCCAAGCAGCTACACCACCTCCATACCTGGCCCTCACAGGGGCAAACCCAAATCCTTCAGGGCAACCTCAGAAGCAAACCCCAGTGCTCAGAACAAACCCACATGTAGAGGTGGAAATAAAACCACTGAAACTCAGCGGCAGTGTGGCTAAGGTAGAAGACCCAAAACCTTCCCACCCATTGTATGGGCTGCAGATTAAATCCATGCGATCATCAAGGCAGACTCTGTGTCTATATAAAAGGTCATTGAGAGCTCCCACAAAAGAAAAGGCACTAGCTCTCATAGCTGTGGATTTTGGAGGCAAGAACACACAGGAGTAGGACCAGATTAAAATCTGAGCTGCCCTCACAGCAGGTCCAGAGACCAGCACGGTGTTGGAGAGCATCCTAAGGAGGTAAGGTGGACTGTGATTCCCAGCAAGGGAAAGGACTCTGACACTGACAGCAGTGACTCAGGAAAACATTCATTATTCTTATTTTTTGACTTCCTCTGCAGAATCTTTTGGATTTTTTTCTTTTTCTTTCCTTTTTACCCCCTCTGTTGTAGTCGTTGATTTTATTGGCACTATGAAATCCAATTAAGCTTTTGAGCTTTTTTTTCTCAGTCATATTTTTTATTGTTGTTATAAACAACAATAAAACAACAATGTTCCTCTACATTGGGCTTTTGCAGTTCTGTTTTCTGTTTGTTTGGTTTTTTTTTCTCTTTTCTCTTATTTAAATTTAAAATTTTAACTTTTTAAACCTAATATTATTTTCTCCACATTTATTCCTTTGTTTGTTTTTCTTATTGTTCTTTCCCCTTGCAGTTACTCTTTAATGTATATAAATCTTCTTTATCTTCCTCTATTTAACTTTGCATATATATTCTTTCTTTTCCTTCTTTCCTTTCCTATCAACATATTTGTTAGTTTTATTTTCATTGCTTTATGCCCCATTTGGCACCTTGCTTTATTTTTGCTTTCCAGTTTGTGCTTTAGTTAGTTTTGTTCTGGTAGATAAAATTTTTGGTTTCCTTGGTTATCTGGGTCAATCTATTGTGCTTTATTTTTGTTGGACTGTTTGATTTTGTTTGTGGATGTATACGTATATGTGTATATTCAGTCACACTTTTAATTGCTGTTAGAAACCTCTGCCTCTACGTTGGGCTTTTGCAGTTCTGTGATTTCCTTTTCTTTTTCCTTTTTTCTTCCTTCTTCTGTGTTTTTATTTCTATTTTTTATAATTTTAATTTTTAACTTTTTAAACCTATTATATTTTCCTACATTTATTCCTTTGTCTTTCTTACTGTACTTTTACCCTTGCAGTTAATCTTTAATGTATATAAATCTTCATCTACCTCTATTTAACTTTGCATATATATTTTCCCTTATTTTCTTTCTTTCCTTTCCTCTTAAAATATTTGTTAGTTTTGTTTTCATTGCTTTATTCTCTACTAGGCACTTTGCTTTAGTTAGTTTTATTCTTAACTGGTAAATGTAATTTTTGATTTCTTTGTTTTCCAGGTCAATCTACTGTACTTTATTTTTGTTGGACTGTTTTGACTTTGCTCATGGGTGTATGTATATGTGTATACTCATTATTTGAATTATTATTTGCGTGATTTTGTAACTTCCATTTGTCTGGGTTCATCTTTGGTTTCTCATTTGTGAATATTTGTTTTAATCTCACTTAATGCCATAACAAACCACTTGTGGAATCTTCATTATTGGCCAGAGATCAAGCCCTGAGCCTTTAGACTCCAAGACCTTAGACTACCAGAGAACCAACCCTAGGGAGTATCAAATTGTGAGAACTCACACAAACAGAACCACTTGAATCCAAGACTCAGCATCACCCAAGCATTAGTAGCACCCTATGCAGGATGCCTCATCTAAACAACAAATAAAACAAAAATACAGATCCAATCATCAGCAGACAAGATTACCACCTCATTCAGCCTTTCCCATCAGAAGAAAAACAAATAAACAAAAACTCACCCTATGCAAAGCTTACACAAACCACTGGACCAACCAACCAGTGGTTGGTCAGAAAACCAAAGGGAGGCAGAAACCAAAAGGAAGAAACAATTCAACTTTCATCAAGGAAAGAATTCAACTTTCCTTGAAGCCTGGGAAAATGAGACCTCAAATACAATAAGTTAAAAAGAAATAATGAAAAGGCAGAGAAATACTACAAAAATGAAGGAAAAAAATAGAAAAACAGAAGTCCAATAAATGAAGAGCAAAGAGGCAAACTACCTGTAAAAGAATTCAGAATAATGATAATAAAGATGATCAAAAACCTTGAGAACAAAATGGAGAAAACGCAAGAATCAACTAACAAAGACCTAGAACAATTAACGAATAAATATACAGAGACAAACAACACAATTACTGAAATAGAAAATACTCTAGAAGGATACAATAGCAGAATATCTGAAGCAGAAGAACAAATCAGTGAGCAGGAGGATAAAATGTTAGAAATAACATCTGAAGAGCAGAATAAAGTAAAAAGAATGAAAAGAACTGAGGATAATCTCAAAGACCTCTGGGACAATATCAAACATACCAACATTCAAATTATAGGAGTCTCAGAAGAAGAAGAGAAAAAGAAAGGGTATGAGAAAATTTTTGAAGAGAATATAGTTGAAAATTTCTCCAACATGGAAAAGGAAATAGTCAATCAAGTCCAAGAGGCACAAGGAGTTCCATACAGGATAAACCCAAGGATAAACACACCAAGACACATACTAATCAAACTAACAAAGACAACACAAAGAAAGAATATTAAAAGTATCAAGGGAGAAGCAACAAGTAACATACAAGGGAAACCCTATATGTTTAACAGCTGATGTTTCAGCAGAAACTGCAGACCAGAAGGGACTGGAAGTATATATTTAAAGTACTGAAAGGGGAAAATATAAAACCAAGATTACTGTAACTGACAAGGATCTCATTCAAAATTGATGGAGAAATAAAAAGCTTTTCAGACAAGCAAAAGCTAGGAGAATTCAGTACCTCCAAAGCAGCTTTACAAAAAAATGTTAAAGGGATTTATATAGTCAAGAAATACAAGAGAAGAAAAAAGATCTACAAAATCAACCCAAAACAATTAATAAAATGACAATAGGGACATATATATCAATAATTGCTTTAAATGTAAATGGATTAAATGCTCCATCCAAAAGACACAGACTCATGAATGGATACAAAAATGAGACCCATATATTTACAGTCTACAAGAAACCCACTTCAGGTCTTAAGACACATATATACTGAAAGTGAGAGGATGGAAAAATATATTCCATGAAATCAAAGCAAAAGAAAGCTGGAGTAACAATCCTCATGTCAGACAAAATAGACCTTAAAATAAAGAAGATTACAAGAGATAAGGAAGGACACTACATAATGATAAAGGGATCAATCCAAGAGGAAGACATAACAATTGTAAATATATATGCACCCAACATATGAGCACCTCAATACATAAGACAAACACTAACAGACATAAAAGGAGAAATTGACAGTAACAGTAGGAGACTTTAACACCCCACCCACACCAATGAACAGATCATCAAAACAGAAAAGTAATAAGGAAACATTAGTTTTAAATGATGCATTCGATGAGATGGACCTCATTGAAATCTTTAGGACATTCCATCCAAATGCAGAAGAATGCACCTTCTTAAGTGCACATGGAACATTCTTCAGTATAGATCACATCTTAGGTCACAAATCAAACCTCAATAAATTTAAGAATATTGAAATTGTACCAAGCATCTTCTCTGACCACAATGCTATGAGCCTAGATATCAATTACAAGAAGAAAAAAAAAACTGTAAGAAACACAAACACGTGGAGATTAAACAACACATTTCTAAATAACCAACAGGTTACTGAGGAAATCAAAATGGAAATTTAAAAATGTCTAGAAACAAATGACAATATAAACACAACAACTCAAAACCTATGGGATGGAGCAAAAGCAGGCACTTAATCTAAAAGGGAACTTTATAGTAATACAATCCTACCTCAAGAAACAAGAAGAACATTGATTAGACAACCTAACTTTACACCTAAAACAACTGGAAAAAGAAGAAGAAAAAAGAATCCCAAAATTAGTAGAAGGAAAGAAATCATAAAGATCTGGGCAGAAAGAAGTGAAAAAGAAATGAAAGAAAAAATAATAAAGATTAACAAAACCAAAAGCTGGTTCTTTGAGAAGATAAACAAAATTAACAAACGTTTAGCCAGAATTACCAAGAAAAAAGAGAAAAATCAAATCAACAAAATTAGAAATGAAAAAGAAGAAATTACAATAGACAATGCAGAAATACAAAGGAATATAATAGACTATTATGAACAACTATATGGCAATAAAATAGATAACCTGAAAGAAATGGACAGATTCTTGGAAAAGTTCTATCTTCCAAGACTGAACTAGGAAGAAACAGAAATATGAACAACCCAATTACAAGTACTGAAATTGAAGCTGTAATCAAAAATCTCCCAAAAAACAAAAGCCCAGGACCAGATGGCTTCACGGGAGAACTCTATCAAACATTTAGAGAAGAGCTATCCTTCTAAAACTCTTTCAAACAATTGCAGAGGAAGGAGCACTTCCAAACTCATTCTATGAGACCACCATCACCTTGATAGAAAAACAGACAAAGACAACACAAAAAAAGAAAACTATAGGCCAATATCACTGATGAACATAAATGCAAAAATCTTCAACAAAACTTTAGCAAACAGAATTCAGCAACACATCAAAAAGCTCATACACCATGATCAAATTGGGTTTATTCCAGGGATACAAGGATTCTTCAATATATGCAAGTCAATCAATGTGATATGCCATACTAACAAACTGAAAGATAAAAACCATATGAAAATCTCAGTAGATGCAGAAAAAGCCTTTGACAAAATTCACCACCCATTTATAATTAAAACTCTTCAAAAAATGGGCATAGAAGGAACCTACCTCAACATAGTAAAGACCATATATAGTAAGCCTACAGCAAATATTATTCTCAATGGTGAAAAACTGAAAGCATTCCCTCTAAGATCAGGAACAAGGCAAGGGTGTCCACTTTTGCCACTATTATTCAACATAGTTCCAGAAGTCCTAGCTACAGAAATCAAAGAAGAAAAAGAAATAAAAGGAATTTAGATCGGAAAAGAAGAAGTAAAGCTCTCACTGTTTTCAGATGACAGGATACTGTACATAAAACCTAAAGATAGCATCAGAATATTACTAGAGCTAATCGCTAAATTTAGCAAAGTTGGTGGATACAAAATCAACACATAGAAATCACTTGCATTTCTATATACTAAAAGGGAAAATCAGAAAGAGAAATTAAGGAATCAATCCCATTCACCATTGCAACAAAATGAATTAAATATCTAGGAAAAAAACCTACCTAAGGAGACAAAAACAAAAAAACAAAAAACTGTACACAGAAAATTATGACACCAATGAAAGAAATCAAAGATGACATAAACAGATGGAGATATATTCCATGTTCCTGGGTAGGAAGAATCAATATTGTAAAAATGACCATACTACCAAATGCAATCTAAGATTCAGTGTGATCCCTATCAAATTACCAATGGCATTTTTTCACTGAACAAAAGCAAAATATTTCACAATTCATATGGAAACACAAAAGACTGTGAAAAGCTAAAGTAGTCTTGAGAAAGAAGAATGGAGCTGGAAGAATCAACCTTCCTGACTTAAGATTATATTACAAAGCTACAGTCATCAAGACAGTATGGCACTCATACAAAAACAGAAATATAGAGCAATGGAACAAGGTAGAGAACCCAGAAATAAACCCATGGACCTATGGGTAACTTAGTTTTGACAAAGGAGGCAAGAATATACAATGGGGCAAAGACAGCCTCTTCAATAAATAGTACTGGGAAAACTAGACAGATAAATGTAAAAGAATGAAATTAGAACACTTCGTAACATCATACAAAAAGATAAACTCAAAATGGTTTAAAGACTTAAATGTACAACCAGAAACTATAAAACTCTTAGAGGAAAACATAAGCAGAATACTCTCTGCCATAAATCAAAAGAAGATACTCTATGACCCACCTCCTGCAGTAATGGAAATAAAAACAAAAGTAAACAAGTGGGACCTGATTAAACTTTAAAACTTTTGCATAGCAAAGGAAACTATAAGCAAGGTGAAAAGACAAGCCTCAGAATGGGAGAAATAATAGCAAATGAAACAAATGACAAAGGATTAATTTCCAAAATATACAAGCAGCTCATACAACTCAATATAAGAAAAACAAACAACCCAATCAAAAAGTGGGGAAAAGATCTAAACAGACATTTTCCCAAAGAAGACATGCTAACAAACACATGAAAAGATGTTCAACATCACTCATTATTAAAGAAATGCAAATCAAAACTACAATGAGATATCACCTCGCACCAGTCAGAATGGCCTCCATCAAAATGTCTACAAATAATAAATGCTGGATAGGGTGTGGAGAAAAGGGAACACTCTTGCACTGTTGGTGGGAATGTAAATTGATACAGCCACTATGGAAGACAGTATGGAGATTCCTTAAAAAATAGGAATAAAACCACCATATGACCCAGCAATCCCACTCCTAGGCATATACCCTGAGGAAATCAAAATTGAAAAATACACATGTATCCCATTGTTCTTTGCAGCACTATTTACAATAGCTAGAACATGGAAGCAATCCAGATGTCCACTGACAGATGAATGGATAAAAAGGTAGTGGTACATATACATTATGGAATATTACTCAGTCATAAGAAAGTAATGCATTTTAGTCAGTTCTGATGATGTGGATGAACCTAGAACCTATTATACACAGTGAAGTAAGGCAGAAAGAGATGGATAAATATCACATTCTAACACATATATATGAAATCTAGAAAAATGGTACTGAAGAATTTATTTACTGGGCAACAATGGAGACATAGACATAGAGAATAGACTTTCGGACATGGGGAGAAGGGAGGAGTGAGATGAATAAAAAGAGTAACATGATAACTTACATTCAGTTCAGTTCAGTCGCTCACTCACGTCCGACTCTTTGCGACCCCATGAATTGTAGCACGCCAGGCCTCCCTGTCCATCACCAGCTCCCGGAGTTCACTCAGACTTGCGTCCATTGAGTCATCGATGCCATCCAGCCATCTCATCCTCGGTCGTCCCCTTCTCCTCCTGCCCCCAATCCCTCCCAGCATCAGAGTCTTTTCCAAGGAGTCAACTGTTTGCATGAGGTGGCCAAAGTACTGGAGTTTCAGCTTCAGCACCATTCCCTTCAAAGAAATCCTAGGGTTGATTACCATATGCAAAATAGATAGCCGATGGGAATTTGTTGTATGGCCCAGGAAACTCAAATAAGCGCTCTGTATCAACCTAGAGGGGTGAGATGGGGAGGGAGATGGGAGGGAGTTTCAAAAGGGAGGATATATGTATAACTATGGTGGAGAAGGCAATGGCACTCCACTCCAGTACTCTCGCCTGGAAAATCTCATGAACAGAGGATCTTGGTGGGCTGCAGTCCATGGGGTCGCTAAGAGTCAGGCATGACTGAGCGACTTCACTTTCACTTTTCATTTTCATGCATTGGAGAAGGAAATGGCAACCCACTCCAGTGTTCTTGCCTGGAGAATCCCAGGGACGGGGTAGCCTAGTTGGCTGCCTTCTATGGGGTCACACAGAGTCGGACACAACTGAAGCGACTTAGCAGCAACAGCAGCATGGCCAATTCATGTTGAGGTTTGACAGAAAACAAAATTTTGTAAATCAATTATCCTTCAATAAAAAATAAATTTTTAAAAAGAACAAATGCAATCAAATTTAATCACACTTTTTATTTAACCAAATATATAAAAATACCATTATAATTTCAACATGTAGTGAACATAAAAATTACTAATGAAATATTTTACATTCTTTTCTTCATAATAAATCTTCAAAATCCAGACAGCATGTCTCAGTTCAAATTAGCCCGCAACTGCTTACACAACTAATGGCTACTGTTTTGGACAAAGCAGTTCTGTACAATAACCAAAATTAAAATAATCATTGCTAACCTTCTTGGCCAAGATTTTTTTTCACTGCTAGTATACGCTTGAAGATTTTTCTAGATGGATAAAATGATGTTGTTTTTTTTTTTTTTAATGACATATATTTAGCTCACTTTTACTCTGCAAAGTGTTACAGTTGCACGAACTTAAAGCAGTTAAGACCACTTAGAATGAACTGGGATGGGAACACTAATCCACCAAAAGTTAAGGAATTCAAACAACAAGCCAAAAACATGTTCTACCAGGGCTGCAGATGGGGGACGGGTTTAAGAAGAGGGGCAGGCATGTCAAGGATGTGTTAATAAAAGGCTGCTTGTTGAGATCTGTGGGAGCAAAGCCCTTTTCTTAAAAGGTTAAACAAAAAGCACAACCACTGTATTTCAGCAGGCTAATTACTGAGGGTGACTTTGACCGTTTCCATTTCTGGAGATTTATGATAGAACATTTTCCTTTGACATGGCCCAGGCTCTTTGAATCCAGGTTGAATGTGATCAGGTGTATTCCTGGTGGAACACTTCCTTTGCATAAAGGCATGTCTGTTTTCCCAAGCATACTCAGAGCATCTGCTATGGAGGACCTGACACCAGGGTGCTGGCCGTCTACTCCTTTGCAACAGCCTCACCCTTCTGAGAACCACATTTACCTTGGGAGTTGAAGAAACATAGAAGTAGACCATTTTCACAACAGAAACTTTTTGTTGACAATGAGGGCTATGGAACCTGAGCCTTGAAAATTCCACCAGAGGCCAGTTAATCTAATAAAGCTCTTGACATTAATGGGTTTAGCTAGTGGGTAAGTCTGAAATTCCTTCTCAGAGCCAACAGGGTCCCTTGGTGAGCAAAAGTCTTTCTGATGGTTTTTGGCTTTGGACCCCAACATGCCAATTTCACACTAGATGTTCCATTGCTTTGGGACAGTGATTCATACTTGAATTTTGGTTAATTCTGATCAGCTCACCCTTCCAAGCCAGGTGTCCAAACTCACTGATCTTAGCTGTTACTGGCTCAGTTTCTTAGTGCTAATAGAGTAAAAGGTATCTTTATAATTCCCAACCAGATGTGTTAATTGACTAACTCCAGTCACCTTGTAATGCTTGTGAAACTAAAAAAGTAGAGGAACATGGAGGAGAGGTCAACTGACCAAAATGGTTTTCCATTCCCAAATATAACTTGAAAGGTAAATACTATGCTGTGAACGGGCTGTGGATACATCTGCTTGCATCTGCTACTACAGATCCCAAATCTTCTTTTCTCTGAAAATTGCCCCTTTCAGATGGAGCGAGTCATTTATTTTACTGAAATTCTGGGGTAAACATAAAACATGAAACAGAGCTGACTTTTTTGTTCATTATTCATTGATAAAGGGCCATCAAGCCTGGTGACAGGCAAGTAGCCGGAACTTCCTTCTCTGATTTTAACTTTCGACATATCCAAGCTCTTGGAAAGATAAATGGAGGCAAATGTTACTTTGCTACTAGTTCCATTTCTCAGATCCACTTTCAGAAAACTATTGAAATGGAACTCAATCCAAATAAGAACTGAACAAAGATGCTTGTCTCCCCCCAGGGAGAGGCACGGCATATGGCTATTTATAATAATGACAACTGACAGCAAGGGCTTTAAAAAAAAAGGTTTTCTTTTCTGTTGTCAGTTTTGGAATGAAGTTGCAGGCAAAGTCCTGATAACATTGGTGTATTGTTCCTATAGGTCCTAACCTCAGCTGGCTACATCAGTATCTCTGTCTGAAGAAGTCACTTTCTTTTCATCAAACACATTCCAGAAGTCAGTGGTAAAAGCACTGACGGGGGAGAGCAGATTGATCCATTAACTCTCACCCAGTTCCTTGGCTGAACCCTCACTTTGCATTCCAGTTATAAAGACTTGGTAACTTATCAAACAGGAAACAAGCTCTGAAAGGAGTTGTGTCTTTGGAGTTTCTTGCCAAGGCTCCTTCTTGTTGCCTATGCATTCTAGAGAGAAAGAGAAACCTGCTGCCCAACAGTTCTCTGGTCATCTGAAATCTTGTGTGCCTAAATTATGTTGTGCTCAGTCACTAAGTTATGTTCAACTTTTTGTGACCCCATGGATTGTTACTCACCAGGCTCCTCTGTCCATGGGATTTCCCAGGCAAGAATACTAGAGTGGATTTCCATTTCCTTCTCCAGAGGATATTCCCAACCTAGGGATCGAACCTGCATCTCCTGCATCTCCTGCATTGGCAGGCAGGTTCTTTACCACTGAGCCACCTGGGAAGCCCCTGTGCCTAAATTAAGAGGGACACTGTTAAAATGCACATACTGATTATGTTGTATGACACATTCTGAGTGAAAGGAGCTAAAAAACACTATGGGAACCAGAAGTGTAAGAAGTCAAGATGGCTGAATTTCTACTCATTTACTGAGCTCTGCATTCAAAATTTATCCAACACTGTGTGTGCTTGCTCAACGACATCAGGCTGGATGCAATGGGAATAAATGCATAAGTGACTACAAAGTGGATGGTTATTCAAACACCTACTATTCAAGTATTATGGCAAACAACACACTACAGCTTTATGAGCCAAATGAGAAGGTGGAATCCAAGCAAGGAAGATGTGTGTCTCCAAGCCGAAAAGTCCACTTTCATATGATCTGTACTCAAATTCAAAGCTTAGAGAGGAATAATAATTATTTTGTCTTTGCTAAACTCTGCTTCAGGGTGACTGGAAAGCTCAGGAGGCATTCCAAGTCCATTTAAAGGGACACTGTCACCTGGGGTGTAGCCTTTTATGTGCCATTCCATGTGGCAAAAATGAAGATCAAGAATGGGATTTAAAGCACCACAAAGTTCTGCCTTCACAGATCTAAACTTGTGGGGAGTTGTAGCTCCTCCCCACAGTCCAGGGTATACTTATCTCTTAACTAAAGGCCTGGGATGACTGCTGAACTGAGGTTTTATTTTCCCCAAGTTGAGGTAATATCTTTCAATTCCATACTTTGGCCAAATAATGCAAAGAGCCAACTCATTGGTAAAGCTCTGATGTTGGGAAAAGATTGAGGACAAGAGGAAAAGGGGGAGGAAAATGGGGTGGCAGAGGATGAGATGGTTAGATGGCATCAGTGGACATGAGTTTGAGCAAACTCTGAGAGATATTGAAGGATAGGGAAGCCTGGTGTGCTGCAGTTCATAGGGTTGCAAAGAGTTGGGCATGACTTAGTGACTGAAGAACAAGGTTTGATATCAGACAGTCCTAGATCCAGTACCTGGCATACCAGCCATGTCATCTTGGACATCTTAGTTACTTCCTTCAGATATCCTTTTCTCTTTATAAAGTTGAAATGATGGAAACCTACCCTATAACGTAGCTGTGAATCCTAAATAAATTATTGTACAGATCAAGTATGTCTAGCATAAATAAATTAGTAAACCAAATAAATGTACCTGTCCTCCAATTGTTGAAAAAGTGGAAAATCTTTTGTCTTCAGAGTGGCTTGAAATTTTATTTGTAGCCCATTTCTACTAGGAGTAGAGCAAGCATTTGAAATGCTGAAGGATTTCCTTCAGTGGCTAATTTGATGGCTGGGAAATATTTTTGGAGAGAAAAGACCATTATTTAAAGTATACTGACATCAATAAATATTTCCTTAGCATTTAGCTGTAAGAGCTCTGAATCCTCCATCTGTTCAGAAATTTTCATTTCAAAATAATATGGTGCTTTGGGAATTTGTGAATCCACACAAATGTCATAAAGGCTAGGTGCTGTTGTAGTTTTCCACAGTTCAGGAGAAGTGTACACTATTCGTTTCATTGTGAAATGAGAAAGACAAGTTGATCTCCATTACCCCTTCAGCCCTGTACCCCTCTGATTATATTTAAGGGAAGCCTTAATAAAGCCTTAAGCCAAAGAGGCTTCGGAAGGACATTAGTTCTGTCCAAAAGGTGAAGTCAGCATTAGAATGGCCCACTGCCCACCTAACCCAGATGACACCTTCCCTATTCACATGGCTGCATTTCTAACTGGCTAAAATACATATCCTCCTCAACCAACTGTTTTCAAGTTCAGATGATTCTGAGACTACAGAACTGGGTGAAGAGCTTATTGCTAAATATTTGTTGAAGTGGCTAACAACTCCTCAAAATAATTCCCAGGTAAATATACTACATTGAAAGTAAAGTTTCTTTTCTGCTCATGTCTGACTCTGACACAAAACACAAATCTCATGTGTACATGCCCTCCCCCACCCTTTTTCATCCCCCAATATAGAAAGAGCCACTGGATTCATTCTGCTTTCCTATGTCCCATCCAGATTTCACACACTAAGATGAATAGGGGGACATCTGATTTGTCTAGACAAAAGGCCACTAAGATGATTTGCAAGTAAACATATTGAAATGACAGAAGCCTCGATTTTCGTCCACCTAAGCAGTCTCCTTATCTCCATTCCATTCCACACTCCATCCAGTAGCCAGAATACTATTTTCAGGAAGTGATTCTGATCGTGACACTTTCTACTTAAAGCCCTTCACTTACTTTGGAATAAAGTTTGAATGGCACACAAATTTCTGTATGATCTGGCTTCTGTCTAATTTCTAAAACACTTCCTGCCTTTCCCGCTCCCCTGCCCAGCACTTGCTTCTCCACCACTAAACCAGAGGCATTCTGGATTGCCCTCAAGATACATCATCTTCTGCCTGACATAGTCTTTCCTGTGCTGCCCTTTCTCAAACATAGACTTACCCTGCGGTTAATTCTGATGCATCCTTAAGGTTTCCCCTTAGACATCATTTCCTGGGATCAGTGTTATCCTGATGCATTTTTGAATGAATCTAGTGCTACCTGATTACTAGCTATATACTCCCTCCCTAAGCTACTAAGAATCACGTCTTTATCACCATTATATTCCCAGCATCTAGAAAGTTGTATTCCATATAGAAAGAGCTCTGTAAATGTTTGCCAAATTACTGAATGAATGCATGACTGAGTGGAGTACTTTCTATCCACTAGAGCAGTGATTGTCAAAATATGAGCATCAATTTCACCTGCATACTTAGAAATGCAAATTCTCAGGCCTCTATGCTGATCTGGTGAGTCAGAAATTTTGGGAGTGAGATCCAGTCATCTTTATTTTAACAAGCCCTGTAGGTGATGCTAAGGTTTGCTAAAGTGGGAGAACCACTGTTTGACAGTAGTGATACTCATGTCTAGCTGCATATTACAATCACCTGGAGTGTTTTTAAAAATGCTTGAACTATCCTCCTTTGTGTTTTGTATTCAGCTAGGTTAGTGAGGATTCTATTATACCTTTTATAATACTCTTCGAGTTAGTCCGATGTGCAACTGGAATTGAGATTGTCACTGTCCTAGATTTTTCCAGTTACTCTTCTTTACACAAACATAAAATTACCTGTAAAAAGGCACTGGTTCGGTGCCACTCACCAGTGCCTTCCACCACCACCCCCTCCCCCGCCAACCCCGCCTCAAACAACAGTGACTTTCTGCTCAGATGCAGTCCAGCAGCCCAAATCTCAGGATTCAAAGTGTGGTCCATGGAAAAACGTTTACATTCCCAGTAGCTTGTTAAAAACATAGAATCTCAAGCTCCACCCAGAACCTACTGCATCACAATCTGCATTTTAACAAGATCCTAGGTGATTTGTGTCTACATTGGAGTTTGAGAGGCACCTGCCTGAGATTATGGAGCATGGATTCAGGAGCACAGAATTAAAATCTCTCTGCAGCTCTTTGTAGTAATAGTTCGGTACACAGGGATATATAGTCAAACATATTTTCTTATAGACTTTCTATAAAACTTCCACTCAGTGCCAGAAATGGAACTCTCAAGGCCAAATGGCTTCACCAGTTAAGAGCACAGAATGGACTTCGTGAAGCATATGTTTGTTGGGTAGAAAAGATCATTTCTACATAAGAGTGTTTGAAAAACAGGGCCATTCAGGAAGCTCCACACATATACAACTAAAAATAATGAATTTTAGTTGCTTCTAAACCAGTCATATTTATTGAGTGCTTACTATGTACCAGGCATTCTGCTAAGAACTCAACACACAGTAACTTTTTGAATCTTCTCTAAAACCCCGTGCAGCAGACACTGTTAAATATCCCAGTTATGGAAATGAAGGAAGCAAAGGCATGGAGAAGTCAGGCACAGTTTAGGAGTATAACCAAGAACTGAAATCCAAACCCATCTTTCTCTGGAATCTTCATTATTAACCACAACACTATGTTCAGCAATTACTCTAAAGGAGAAGGAACAATGACCCCAAACAACTGTTTTTTTAAACATTAGTATAAAAGCCCCTGACTGTTCCTCTGACAATTAGAAGAGCCAGAATTAAATAGAATGGTTGCTGTGCCAACCCACAGAAGTCAAATATAACCAGGCAGCAAATTAGAGTAAACATTTAGGAATCCCTTGCATGTGGCACACGACTCCACCCACCCTTCTTGGCACAAGCAGAATGTTTATTATATGGATCCCGCTGGCATTTCATGTCCTCATGCAAGTCATACAGAGTATCCTCCTTACTGCTGAATGTGAACATGACCAGACTTATTTGAGTAATTTGGCATGTTATGCTGATGACTCAATAGTGCAGACCAGGGCAAGAGATCCTGAGTATGCTTTCATGCCTCCATCCCCCTTCCCCTTTTCAATCACCTCGTATAAAAGGATGGAGACAAGGTGTTTGGCGTGATAGAGTTGAAGGAATTTTCTAAGACCTGGGACTTCTTGAGGCTAGGAGTATCCAATTGGCCTGGACTCATTAACTGCAACTGGTGAATAGGCTCTGGGAATACACCTTACCTAAACAGTTTTTGCTGCTGAAGATAAGAAAGAGAAGGGAGAAGGCACTGGGTGACTAAATTTGGAGCAGAATTTATACCCCACATACACTAGTCAATCGGTTTGGCTCATCTCTCCTAGCATTCCATTCTCCTGACTGTCCCCTACTGATATAGTGGAGCTTTTACACGTAAACCCAATTTGCAAGCATGGGAGTTTCCCATGAAAACTCCCTGAGCACAGGTCAGAGGTGGAAGCCCTGAATATTTGCGTGGTCTTTCTTTGTATGAATCTTTCTTTGTAATAGGTCAGAAACACTAAAGTTGCCAGGCAGCCTCTGGTGAGAAAACTGGGCTGTGGTCAAAAGACCTCGACTGATGTACATGGATGGAGCCAGAGTTTGTGACTCTGGGAGCATATTCTTAACTGAGATTATTAATGTTTCTAATTCATATCACAGTTTTCTTTAGAATAACTGAAAGGACCAGTCATAAAATCATAAACATTATTACTAAAAGACACTTAGATATAATCTTGTTTAAGTCCTTTGTTTTGTAAATGAGGAAGTAGGGGGCCAAATTACTTGGTTATTTTTCAATATTATGTCATAAATGGCAGAGTAGAATTTGAAGTTTCTGATTTCCATGCCAAATTATCAATTCTTCCCCTGGGTTAAACCAAGTCTGGTTGCTCAGAATCATCTAGCGATCATTTCAAGGTACAGATCTCCTGGTCACACTTTCAGATGTGTTGATTTAGAGGAAAATTAGAATCGGGCCCAGGAATCTGTGTCTTAAGTAGCTTCCTGAATATTTTGTTGCACAGTCAACAATGAGCTAGACTGTGCAGAAACAAATTCAGAATCAGACTTTTCCTAAATATACAAACAAAAATCAAGATATATTTTTAGACCTTCAGGTTAGCAGCAGCTCTTTCGATTGAATCTTCAAGGAAAACATCATAGAAGCTGACTTCCCCAACAGGGATTCTTGTTTTCATTTTATAAGAACATCTATATGATCAAAATAGGGCCATTTCTGTGCTCATAAGCTCAGAAAAGTAAAAAGATGATCTAAAATTCCATAGTTAATCAGCAATAAACCTAGACTGAACAAAAATCTTCTATGTGTGCTTTTTTCCTCCTCTAAGCTAATTTAGACGAGCCATCCTGTAGTTTATGATGCAAACACAAATGAATGATAGAAGAAATCTCTCTAAGCCCCAGTGAATGAACACTCTCTAGTGTTAGGGGCTTTCCTCCATCTCCCCTTTCTCTTTCATCTCCCCTTTCTCCTTCATCTCCCCTTTCTCCTTCATCTCCCCTTCCCTCACAGGATGTTAGGACTACAGCAGGCAAGCATAATGATTTTATTTATTTATTGGGAGGCCACAGCTCTGCCTTTAAATCAACAGGTAGGTTGGTTAGGTAAAGTAGATCACCACCACTCATTGCCAGAAAGATAAAATTTCAGTCAGTTTTCGAAGTCCAGAGACAATACTAATGTTGTTAAGAAGTGTAATATCTTTAGTCATTTATTCTATATTTGCTTTATGTGATAAACTTTGCTGAGTTGGATTCTTTTTTATTTTATTTTATTTTTTATTTTTACTTTATTTTGCTTTACAATACTGTATTGGTTTTGCCACACATTGACATGAATCAGCCACGGGTGTCCATGAATTCCCAATCCTGAACCCCCTCCCACTTCCCACCCCATATCATCTCTCTGGATCACCCCCGTGCACCAGCCTCACCAGTATCGAACATAGACTGGCGATTCATTTCTTACCTGATAGTATACATGTTTCAATGCCATTCTCCCAAATCATCCCACCCTCTCCCTCTCCCACAGAGTCTAAAAGTTCATTCTATACATTGGATTCTTAATAATGAAAGCATCACACTTAAAAACAGACTATCACACAGTTAGTGCAACAGTGTTTGTTATAGGAAAATATCTTAAGAGGAACTGTAGGATATACAGAACCTGTCTTTGGGAGCAGGTGCCCAAATTCCCATTTCTGTACAGGGAACTTCCTCAGCTGCATCTCCTTAGCCTTTAAGAACTTTACCAAGAAAATCTTAAACTCATCATTGGCAAGGTATCAGGGACTGACAATAGACTGGAAGCCAATAGCACTTAAAGTAGCCTTATGATTTATGAATATTCCGAGCCCCATTATTTTCTGAATTTGCTTTCTTTACATCCACTTTGGGACACTATTGCTATTACCAGTATCTTCAGTTCAGCTCAACTGCTCAGTTGTATTCGACTCTTTGCAACCCCATGAACCACAGCATGCCAGGCCTTCCTGTCCATCCCCCAGAGTCCACCCACACCCATATCCATTGAGTTGATGATGCCATCCAATCATCTCTTCTTCTGTCATCCCCTTCTCCTGCTCTCAATTTTTCCCAGCATTGGCATCTTTTCCAAAGAGTCAGCCCTTCATATCAGGTGGCCAAAGTACTGGAGTTTCAGTTTCAACATCAGTCCTTCCAATTAACACCCAGGACTGATCTCCTTTAGGATGGACTGGTTGGATCTCCTTGCAGTCCAAGGAACCCTCAAGACTCTTTTCCAACACCACAGTTCAACAGCATCAATTCTTCGGAGCTCAGCTTTCTTTGTAGTCCAACTCTCACATCCATACATGACCAATGGAAAAACCATAGCCTTGACTACGGACCTTTGTTGATAAAGTGATGTCTCTGCTTTTTAATATGCTGTCTAGGTTGGTCATAGCTTTCCTTCCAAGGAGTAAGCATCTTTTAATTTCATGGCTGCAGTCACCATCTGCAGTGATTTTGGAGCCCAGAAAAATAAAGTCAGCCACTGTTTCCACTGTTTCCCCATTTATTTCCCATGAAGTGATGGGACCGGATGCCATGATCTTCGTTTTATGAATGTTGAGTTTTAAGCCGACTTTTTCACTCTCCTCTTTCACTTTCATCAAGAAGCCCTTTAGTTCTTCTTCACTTTCTGCCATGAGGGTGGTGTCATCTCCATTTCTGAGGTTATTGATATTTCTCCCAGCAATCTTGACTCCAGCTTGTGCTTCCTCCATCCCAGCATTTCTCGTGATGTACTCTGCATATAAGTTAAATAAGCAGGGTGACAATATACAGCCTTGACATACTCCTTTCCCGATTTGGAACCAGTCTGTTGTTCCATGTCCAGTTCTAACTGTTGCTTCATGACCTGCATATAGAGTTAAAGCCCAACCTAACTCACTAATTTTTTCCTTTTTTTGTTTGGGAATTCAGGGGGCTCTGCAGACCCAAAATATCCATGCAGAAATCTAGAATCCAGAGTACCTGACTGAAGCTGATCCAATCAGTTAATTCTTTTCCCTGGTCACAGTGATTGGTTCAGAGGTAATCCTGCAACTAGAACAGGCCAATCAGAGTGAATCACGGAACTTTTTTCAGAGGGGAGAGAGATGTGGAATTCTGGAGCAAAAAACTTTCTCTCTTTTGTGGGACATGAATGATGAGACAGATAGAGCTGCAAAAGCTGTTAGAATCCACAACAGAACATGCAGAGGAGCAGAACACATGGAATACAGATTGGTAGGAATCTTAATTTTAAGATTTTAGCCTATTTGATGCTTTTGAACTGTGGTGTTGGAGAAGACTCCTGAGAGTCCCTTGGACTGCAAAGAGATCCAACCAGTCCATTCTGAAGGAGATCAGCCCTGGGTGTTCTTTGGAGCAAATAATGCTAAAGCTGAAACTCCAGTACTTTGGCCACCTCATGTGAAGAGTTGAATAATTGGAAAAGTCTCCAATGCTGGGAGGGATTGGGGGCAGGAGGAGAAGGAGAAGAGGATGAGATGGCTGATGGCATCACCAACTCGATGGACGTGAGTTTGAGTGAACTCTGGGAGTTGGTGATGGACAGGGAGGCCTGGTGTGCTGCGATTCATGGGGTCACAAAGAGTCGGACATGACTGAGCAACTGAACTGACTGAACTGAACTGAGGTTATTTGCATAATTATTTTTATTCTTTGTCTCTCTTTTTCCATCTCTCTGTGTCTCTTTCTCTCATTTATCTATCTAAGCTGAATGTGGGTTATTGTCATGATGCCTCTTTACCTTAAAATACTTCATCAGATATCTCCTTTAAAAAAAGGACATTGTCTTATTCATTTATATAACAATAGTGCAATTAATAAAATCAGGAATTTTAACATTAATACAATACTAATATCTAAATCCATAGTTCATAATCAATTTGTCAATT
>SJYQ01095247.1:951458-1005685 GCA_006410935.1 Redunca redunca
TTTTTTATTTTTATTTTTAATTTTTATTTTAACTTTAGTTTACTTTACATTACTGTATTGGTTTTGCCAAACATTGACATGAATTCACCACGAGTGTACAAGCGTTCCCAAACATGAATCCCCTCCCCCCGATTTTATTTAATTTTAATTAAATAGGGAATACTTGATCATCTTCCATATGGGACATTCTATTGTAATCAGAAGCCATGGGGATTCTATACTTTTATCTTCAATACAAAAAAGATCAGTTTCAAAATACACATTCCTGGGTTTTTTAAAAAATTTTATTTCTATGCAACATAAACTATTGAGATATTTTAAAATGTATTTCAAATTGAATTTTTATAAATGGAGTAAATTTTCCTACTGATTTTATGGTGACATTATAGATGTGTTCTTGCAGAATAATTTTGCCCATTATTAGCTGAACTTTACCAAAATCTGTATTAGTTTCCTATAGCTGCTGTAACAAATTGCTACAAATGTAGTGACTTAAAACAACATAAATTTATTGTCTTATAGTTCTAGGGGCTAGGATACCACAGTGAGTTTTTCTGGGCTGAAGCTGAGGTATCAGCAGGGTGGCTCTCTTCTCGAGGCTCCAGGAAGAATCGGTTTCCTTGCCCTTTCAAACTATAACTTTTATACATCTCAATTCAATTAATGCTCCCTGTAGCTCAGGGAGGTTTGGAACATTTATTTCCACCGTTTTACTGATGAGGAAAGTGAAGCACAAAATGGCAAAGTGACTTGTCCAGAAACATGCAGAGACACGGCAGAGATGGAATCTGAATCCAGACAGCCAAGGTCCTAGAGTCTATGCTCTGAGCCTCACATCACACTTCCTTTTCATCACAAAATATCACCAAACTTAAGATCATAGAAAACTTTAAAAATTGCTTATCTAAATAAATACAACATGGGACTAAATTTATATATTCAAATAATGCAAGGGATATTTTTAAATGTGACAAAGTTGATTTAATATCTAAGTGAAAAAAATCTAAGTTCTAAAGGATAGAAACTGTAGCAGTTGTAACAACATTAACCAAGGAATCATTTCCTCTTTAGAATAAACCACAAAAGGAATTTATTTGGAGTAAATGGAGAAATAATAAAAAGCTCCAATATAAAATACTAAAAGCATTGCTTTCAAACAGACAAATGAACGATTAAATGTAAATATGTGAATAAAAAACTTGTTTATTATCATTCAATACAAACTGTTGCCATGAGAATATGAAAAATTGCTTCCTTTTCTTTACATAGGTCAGAGTTTCTATTACAATCTTGTTTCCACAGTTAATTTAACCTTGATAATTTTTCCTAAAAAGGATATAATATCAAACAGTGCTGATGAATTATTATGTATGCTAAATTCATGAATTCTAATATCCTGGGTTTCACTGAGGCCTTGTTTGCCCATGGGGTTATAAAGGAACTCTGACATGGTCATCTTTAAACAACAACAAACCGTGTAATCCTTACTAAACTGGTGACATTCAACATTTTGCTTAACAATATATGTACGTAATCCTTTGTTCAGCAACTGTGGCTGTATCTGACAGATCTCTGTAATAAATATCTGCATCATCCCTTAGCTTCTTCATTTATGGCACTCTCTCACCTCCTGACAGTACAGCAAAACTCCAAACATCTGCTGCTATGCATTGATTCAGTATAGGAAGGCCGACACCAGGGTCAGGCACTAAGCTTGATGCTAAAGATGGGTAAAGGATGATATCTATTTTCAAGAAAGTCACGAATAAGGCAGGAAGCTGGTGAGAAGACAAACACTGTGATATGGTCTGCACAGAACTATGCACAAAATGCTATGAATGTTTTCCAGGAGTATTGCTTAGGGAGGGTTCTGGTGCCCTATTTTCCAGAATGAGTAGGAATGTTTAGGGTGTGGCATCTTCAAGGATATGCCAGGGGCATAGCGAACTCTCCAGGATTTGAAGGGTCAAAGGGAGACAGATTAGGAAGCTCCTTTATCTATGTTAATAAGTCTGAACTTGACCCATTTATCAATTAAGGAAGCATTAAAGGCTTTTTTAAGTTGTAGTATGACATCGCTCACTCTAATATAACCCACACCCAGATAGCTTCTGCTACCCCAGATAAAAATTCCCCCATACCTCTACTATATCCTCCTCCCTGAAAAATCTTCCCAAGGTAGCTGAAGACAATCCGGTGTTAGGGGTCCCAGAATTCTTCAATGAGCACAGGTCAGTGTGGAACATATGAAGCTTTGAAAGACCCATGAACAGGGCTGTAACGTCCTCTCTTGGAGGTTTTATCCTGCTCTTTGCAGTCTTGGGGAACAAGAGGGCTCAAGAATCTACCCTCTTTCAACCAGAACAACTTGCTTTGATTTGCTAAATGTAGGGAGAAATAGACCATCTCCCATCATTGTCAGTCAGCGGCAAGGAGAAGCACCTGACAGAGACCTGGCATCTAGTTTTCACTCCACCAGCAGCTAATCGTCCCTCGTCAAGGGGTTTGAAAGTACAATTTTAGTTCAGTTTTTCCTGGATTCATAGACTCCTATAGCAGGGAGGGACTTCACAGGCCAAGAGAAACTGAGATTCTTGTAGAGATTAGTGCATAGCATGCTGGGGGAGACTGGTTCTTCATGTAGCAAGCCTAGAATGTGCCTTCCTTTCCCCATATCCACACCATTGTTCCCCACTTCTACTCCCACTGGCCCATAGTCACCACCTTCTCTTGCCTAGACCACCATGGCAAGGGCCTCCTATCTGGTCTTCCTGTTTCTGACCCTGACTGTTCTCAATATCAGCCAGAGTCAAAATATGACAACTTCTGAGCTCAAGAGCCAAGGTTAATAATATCTGTATTATCAGGCCCCCAGTGATGAAGGATTAAATGAGTTGGGACAATTTTTTGAAATATGGAGACAGTGTTTTATTCTAACCCAAAGTTAAATGTAATTAAAGAAAACTGCTTGAGAAGCAAAAGGAGGCTACTTGGCCTTCCCAAATGTCTAAAGGGGGGCTTCTCATTACTCACTGATCCCTCCCTTTGTTTCCTCTTCCGTGATTCCCACCCCTAGGGAAAAAAGGACACAAGATTTGCAAAAATGGTCGCAGTTAGTCCCTCCAAGCAAGGAAAGTACAACTGGGAAACAAGACTGAACACTGCCATCTACTGGGAGGAAAAGGCACATAGTGGAAAAGTTTCTGAAGCAGCTGAGGATGAGAAATCAGGCAAGAAGATTCTGCTTAAGCTGAGCTGCTACAGGGGAACAGCCTAGAAAGACAAAAGGAGATAATAAAGGCATAGGAGGCATGGTAGAAGCAGAAAGTACAATGGATAAACTTAAATGGTCCTTAGAGAGCACCTTTTCCACCTGTTTCATTTTGCAGAGGAGAAGGTAGAAGCCCAAGAGATTTGAGTGACTTGCTTGCAGTTATTCAATTACTAAGACTAGATGCCTCACTCAATTCCTGGTGGACTATTTTATATTTTACTTCTAACTTAGCAAGCACATAAACAAATGCAGAGACGACTGTATCTAAATCTTTCCTTGTTGCTCAGTAGCTAAGTCATGTCCAGCTGTCTATGACCCCATGGACTACAGCACATCACACTCCTCTGTCTTCCATTATATCCCAGAGTTTGCTCAACATTAAGTTAGTGATGCTATCTAACTGCCTCATTTTCTGCCACCCCCTTCTCCTTTTGCCTTCAGTATTTTCCATTGTCAGGGTCTTTTCCATTGATTCAGCTCTTTGCATCAGGTGGCCAAAGTATTGCAGCTTCAGCTTTGACAGCAGTCCTTCCAATGAATATTCAGGGTTGATTTCCTTTAGGATTGATTGGTTTCATCTCCTTGCAGTCCAAGGGACTCTCGAGAGTCTTCTCCAGCACCACAATTCAAAAACATCAGTTCTTCAGCATGCAACCTTCCTTATGGTCCAACTCTCACATCTGCACATGACTACTGGAAAAACCATAGTTTTGAGTATATGGACCTTTGTTGGCAAAGTGACATCTCTGCTTTTTAATATGCTATCTAGGTTTGTCATAATTTCTTTTCCAAAGATCAAGGGTCTTTTAATTTCATGGCTGCAGTCATCATCCACAGTGATTTTGAAGTCCAAGAAAATAAAAATCTGTCATTGCTTCCACTTTTCCCCCTTCTGTTTGCATGAAGTGATGGAACCAGGTGCCATGATCTTAGTTTTTTGAATGTTGAATTTCAAGCCAGCGTTTTCATTCTCCTCTTTCATTTTCATCAAAAGGTTCTTTAGTTCTTCTTCACTTTATTCTATTAAAGTGGTAGCATCTGTTTATCTGAGGTTATTGATATTTCTCCTGGCAATCCTGATTCCAGCTTGTGATTCATCCAGCCTGGGATTTTGCAAGATGTAGTCTGCATATAAGTCAACTCAACAGTGACCACAGGACTGGAAAAGGTCAGTTTTCATTCCAGTCCCAAGAAGGACAATACTGAAGAATGTTCAAACTACCATACAGTTGCTCTCATTTCATGTGCTAGCAAAATTATTCTCAAAATCCTTCAAGATAGGCTTCAGTAGTATGTGAACCAAGAACTTCCAGATGTACAAGCTGGGTTTTGAAACACACAGTAATCAGAAATCAAATTGCCAACTTTCACTGGATCATGGAGAAAGCAAGAGAGTTAAAAAAAATTGCTTTCTGTTTCATCATCTGTGTGGATTACAGCAAACTGGAAAATTCTAACAGAGATGGGAGTACCAGACCACCTTACCTGTCTCCTAAGAAACCTGCATGCAGGTCAAGAAGCAAAAGTTAGAACTGGACATGGAACAACTGATTAGTTCAAAACTGGCAGTGGAGTTTGACAAGGCTTTGCTTACTTGGGAATTATTCACCTATCTATCTACCTACCTACCTACCTACCTAGGAATCTATATAATTACTCACAAGGTTGTTGCATAAGGCATTCAGTGGGTAAATGAGAATGAGGTGGTAACTAACACCAAATTTGTGTATGGATGAGATGTAGAGAGGAACTGGGCAAACAGAGAGCATGAGTCTTGAGAGAGAAGAGCCATCTAATCTAAGAATATAGGAATACAGGAAGAGATGAAGAGCTGGACCTCATACTAACATCATAGTAAATAGTGTTCACCGGGGAAAGCAATTTCCACTAGTTATTCTTTGTTCTTTTATGAGTGCTAGTGACTTGGACTAACCTGAGTGACTGCATTATCCCAAAATGAAGAAACTCAGAAAATCCCACTGAGTC
Organism: Redunca redunca; assembly: GCA_006410935.1. Classification (NCBI taxonomy): domain Eukaryota; kingdom Metazoa; phylum Chordata; class Mammalia; order Artiodactyla; family Bovidae; genus Redunca; species Redunca redunca. The sequence goes on from SJYQ01095247.1 coordinate 956,719, forward strand.
TATCTTCAGAATGCAGCTTCTGGCTACTTCTCTCCTACATTGTTACCACTCTGGTCTGTGCCACCATCACCCCTTGCCTGGATTAATGCAGTAACTTCCTAACTGGTCCCCGTTCTTTTAATCTTGGCTATTCTCAACTTTGGCAACCAGAGTCATCCTGTCACTACTACTTAAGACCTTCCAAAGCTCCTCCCCTTCCACCTCACTCATCAGTGAGAGAAAGGTAAAGATTTCATGAAGTCCTGCAAAGCCCCCACAATCTGGGTACCATCTCATCCCAAAGTATACTGACCACACTGCTGTTTCTCTAACCAGATGAGCCAACATCTAAGAGATTTTGCACTGGCTGCTTTCTCTCTCTGAAAGATTCTTCCCTCAGATAGCCACACAGACAAAATTGGCTTACATTCTTTATCTCTTCATTTGAGTTATTTTCTCAATAAGGCCTTCTGCTGCTGCTAAGTCACTTCAGTCATGTCTGACTCTGTGTGACCCCAGAGACGGCAGCTCATAAGGCTTCCTTGTCCCTGAGATTCTCCAGGCAAGAACACTGGAATAGATTGCCATTTCCTTCTCCAATGCATGAAAGTGAAAAGTGAAAGGGAAGTCACTCAGTTGTGTCCAACTCTTATTGACCCCATGGACTGCAGCCTACCAGGCTCCTCCATCCATGGGACTTTCCAGGCAGGAGTACCGGAGTGGGGTGCCATTGTCTTCTCCGCAATAAAGCCATTTAAAATTACACACTCTCAATCTCTGTTACTGTGCTTATAGATTTTTATGGAGCTTTCAAACGTTATATAATTAGTATACTGCTTGTTGTTCTTCATCAGTCTCCTTCAACTTTAATGTCAACTGCTTGATGGGGGGGCTGTTTATCTCTTTTTTGGTTAGTCTGTCTCATGTGCCCAAAGGACTGTTTGGCATATATCAGGCACTCAACTCATTTTTGCTGAATGAATAAATGAAATATAACAATGATACTTGCATCAAGGTTAAATTTCCAAACATTTCTCCTCTGTGCCATTCTCTTCAAAGCTAAACTATCCCAAAAGTCTTTTTTTTAAATTATGAAAATATGATAACACATTTACAGGAGATTTGGAAAATATATAACAGTTACATATTGTTCCACTATATATTACAATTATTTTAAGTAGGTAATTAAGAGTTTTACCTGGAGTTTTAATATCAGATTCTCAAAAATTAATAGAATGAATATACATGGAAGTAAAATGATATAGTAGACCTGAAAAGCACTATGAATCAATTCAACATAATTAAGATGTATACAATTTTCACATAACAGTAGGATACAAATTCTATTCAAGTTCCTGTAGAGTATGAACTAGGAACATATCAAGGGACATGCTAACTAGATGCAAAAATTTCATGGTTTAAAGGTATTAAAGTCATACCTAGTCTGTTCTCGTATCACTGTGGGATTATGTTAGAGATCAACATCAAAAGATATTTGAAAATAACCCACATATTTTCAAGTACAATGTGACATTTATTGAGAGATCTTTGATTGGCTTAACCATTGAAAACCTCAATAAAGTTAGAAGACTGAAAAAAACACAGGGTGATTGCAAAGAAGAAAGTATTTAAATGAGAAATTAATATGAAAGTGAGAACTTATATAAAAAATACTTTTTAAAGTCCATGTATTTGAAACTTAAATGTCCACTTTTAAATGGATGTTCTAAGAAACCATAACAAGGAAAATTAGAAAATATTTGTAATAGGATGAAAATGAAAAGAGAATTTATCAGAATTTGTTGCATGCAGCTGAAGCTGTTCATTGCAATTAGCTACAATTTGGAATCTTGAATAAGATGTGAAAACAAACAATGGATACTAGCAAAAAACTTTGTGAAGTTTAAACAAAATCTGTATTTTAGCTAATAAAACTGTCATATTAATTTCCTAGTTTTTTACACTATAGTATTCTTTATATTTTCAGAACAGAATTGGAAGTTTCAACACATTTTCAAAAATTTTTTTAAATCACTAATAAACTTTCTAGACATTTAGCAGTAATACTAGATGCCAAAATACATGGAACTATATCAAAGTTTTGAGTGAATATGAATTAGGATTCTAGCATTCTATTCATACAAAGTCAAACAAGTAGAATCAAAATGTCATAAATTATTTAGCTAGGTAAACATTCATAAGTTTTCTAAAATATATATTTTATGCATACTATGTGTGTGTGTGTATATATTTTTATACAAAAACTTTTCTACTATGCTTGTCAAAGGCTTGAGAAAGAACATAAAGAAAACAAACAAGAGTTGGAGAAATTGGAAAATATAAACTAAATGAAATGGGAGCACTAAATATGAAATAGAAATAGTGAAACAAAGTAATTAAAGGTAAAATATAATCATATAGTCCGGTTGTTTCTAGACATGGCTGCTCATTAGAAACACATCTGGAGCTTTAGAGAAAAAAAAGTAATGTCTGGGCATTTGTATTTTTCAAAGAATTCCAAGATAATTCTGATATACATCTAGATTTTAAAAAGTGGTTACAGGTTTTTCTATTAAATGGTCGCTGAGTCACTCAGTCATGTCCGACTCTTTATGACCCTATGCATTGCAGCATGCCAGGCCTCCCTGTCCATCACCAACTCCCGGAGTTCACGAAACTTATGTCCATTGAGTTGGTGATGCCATTCAGCCATTCCATTCTCTATCGTCCCATTCTCCTCCTGCCCCCAACCCCTCCCAGCATCAGAGTCTTTTCCAATGAGTCAACTCTTTTCATGAGGTGGCCAAAGCATTGGAGTTTCAGCTGTAGCATCATTCCTTCCAAAGAACACCCAGGACTGATCTCCTTTAGAATGGACTGGTTAGATCTCCTAGCAGTCCAAGGGACTCTCAAGAGTCTTCTCCAACACCACAGTTCAAAAGCATAAATTCTTCGGTGCTCAACTTTCTTCACAGTCCAACTCTCACATCCATACATGACTACTGTAAAAAACATAGCCTTGACTAGACAGACCTTTGTTGGCAAAGTAATGTCTCTGCTCTTGAATATACTATCTAGGTTGGTCATAACTTCCTTCCAAGGAGTAAGCATCTTTTGATTTCATGGCTGCAATCACCATCTGCAGTGATTTTGGAGCCCCCAAAAATAAAGTCTGACACTGTTTTCACTGTTTCCCCATCTATTTCCCATGAAATGATGGGACCAGAAGCCATGATCTTAGTTTTCTGAATGTTGAACTTTAAGCCAACTTTTTCACTCCCCTCTTTCACTTTCATCAAGAGGCTTTTTAGTTCCTCTTCACTTTCTGCCATAAGGGTGGTGTCATCTGCATATCTGAGGTTATTGATATTTCCCCCGGCTATCTTGATTCCAACCTGTGCTTCTTCCAGCCCAGTGTTTCTCATGATGTACTCTGCATATAAGTTAAATAAACAGGGAGACAATATACAGCCTTGACGTACTCCTTTTCTTATTTGGAACCAGTCTGTTGTTCCATGTCCAGTTCTAACTGTTGCTTCCTGACCTGCATATAGGTTTCTCAAAAGGCAGATCAGGTGGTCTGGTATGCCCATCTCTTTCAGAATTTTCCACAGTTTATTGTGATCCTCACAGTCAAAGGCTTTGGCATAGTCAATAAAGTGGAAGTAGATGTTTTTCTGGAACTCTCTTTCTTTTTCCATGATCCAGCATATGTTGTCAATTTGATTTCTGGTTCCTCTGCCTTTTCTAAAACCAGCTTGAACATCTGGAAGTTCATGGTTCACGTATTTCTGAAACCTGGCTTGGAGAATTTTGAGCATTACTTTACTAGCGTGTGAGATGAGTGCAATTGTGCAGTAGTTTGAGCACTCTTTGGCATTGCCTTTCTTTTTGATTAGAATGAAAACTGACCTTTTCCAGTCCTGTGGCCACTGCTGACTTTTCCAAATTTGCTGGCATATTGAGTACCCCATGTCCAAGGAGTGGTGGTTGCGCTGGCACAGGAAGGCCGAGAGGAGCTACTCTACATTCAAGGTCAGGAGGGGCGGCAGTGAGGAGATACCCCTCATCCAAGGTAAGGAGCAGTGGCTGCACTTTGCTGGAGAAGCTGTGAAGAGATACGCCATGTCCAAGGTAAGAGAAACCCAAGTAAGAGGGTAGGTGTTGTGAGAGGGCATCAGAGGGCACTGAAACCATAATCACATTAAACTAGTCAATCTAATCACACAGACCACAGCCTTGTCTAATTCAGTGAAACTATGCCATGCCGTGTAGGGCCACCCAAGATGGGTGGGTCATGGTGAAGAGGTCTGAAAGAATGTGGTCCACTAGAGAAGGGAATGGCAAACCACTTCAGTATTCTTGCCTTGAGAACTCCATGAAGAGTATGAACAGTATGAAAATGGTAGCTTTAGTGACATAGAATTCTATTATTTTCTGTTAACCAATCATGATACAATGATAATAAGTGAATAACAGTTGTATGATCACAGTTTAAAAGATGTTCATCAGTTTTCACAATCAATAGCCAGAAAATAAAAATAAAAAAATAAAAGACAATTACAAATGGAAGCAATAGTGGATACATGATTAACCTAACAATACAAAATAGTTACATAAAATTTGGAGGGTTAAGTAGAGAAATGTGGTAAGTGGAAGTGCATATAAGCACATGTTTTCAACCACCTAGCCAATCTACTTCTTTTGGTTGGTGCATTTAATCTGTTTACATTTGAGGTAATTGTTGATATGTATGATATGTATGGTTTTCTTAACTGTTTGGGGTTTATTTTGGGTAGATTTTTTTCCTTCTATTTTATTTCTGCCTAAAGAAGTTCCTTTATCATTTATTGTAAAGTTGGTTTGGTGGTGCTTAGTTGTGCTTGTCTGGAAAGCAAAACTTCTGATTTCTTCATCAAGTTTGAATGAGAGTCTTGCTGGGTAGAGTATTCTTGTCTGTAGTGTTTCTGTTGAGAAATCAGCTGATAACTTAATGAGAGTTCCCTTTTATGTTATTTGTCATTTCTACCTTGTTGTTTTTAATGTTTTATTTTTGTCTTTAATGTTTGTCAGTTTGATTATACGATGTGTCTTGGTGTGTTCCTCTTTGCGTTTATCCTGCCAGGGACTCTCTGCATTTCCTGGACTTGATTGACTATTTCCTTTCCTGTGTTAGAGAAGTTTTCAGCTTTTATCTCATCACATATTTTCTTAGGTCCTTTCCCTCTCTCTTTTCCTTATGGGACCCTTAATGCAAATGTTAGTACATTTAATGTTGTCCCAGAGTTCTCTTAGGCTGTCTTCATTTTTAAAAGTTCCTTTTCCTATATTCTGCTGCAGTGATTTCCACCCTTCTGTCCTCCAGGTCACTTATCTGTTCTTCTGCTTCATTTGTTCTTTTATTGCTTCCTTCTAGTATATTGTTCATCTCTGTATGTCTGTTCTTTAGTTCTTCTAGGTCTTTAGTAAATATTTCTTGCCTCTATTCTATTTCCAAGATCCTGGGTCATCTTCACCATCATTATTCTGATTTTTTTTTTTTTTTCTGAATAGTTGCCTGTCTCCATTTCATTTAGTTGATTTTCTGGTGTTTTATCTTATCCCTTCATCTAGGTTATAACCCACTGCTTTTTCATCCTGATTAACTTTCTTAATGTGGTTTTTGTTCTAGCCACGTGGGATTTTGGTTCTTCTTATTTCTCTGTCTGCCTCTGGTGGATGAGGCTAAGAGGCTTATGTAAGTCTCCTGATGGGAGGGATTGGCTGTGGGAAAAGCTGGGTCTTGATCTGGTGGAGAAGGCCATGCTCAGTAAATCTTCAATCCAATTATCTACTGATGGGTGGGGTTGCACTTCCTCCCTGTTAGTTGGTTGGCCTGAGGTGACCCCAGCCCTAGGGTCTACCATGCTCTATGGTAAGATTAATGGTGACCTCCAAGAGGATTTATACCAGGTGGCTCAGAGGGTAAACCATCTGCCTTCAATGTGGGAGATCCAGGTTTGATTCCTGGGTTGGGAAGATTCCCTGGAGAAGGAAATGGCAATCCACTCCAGCACTCTTGCCTGGAAAATCCCATGGATGGAGGAGCCTGATATGCTACAGTCCATGGGGTCGCAAAGAGTCAGACACGACTGAGCAACTTCACTCACTCGCACCTTCCAAGAATACTGCTACCAGTGCCCCCATTCCTGCAGGGAGCCACTGCCTGAGCCACACATACACAGGAGACAGTCCAACACTATCAGGTAGGTCTAGTTCAGTCTCCTGTGGGGTCACTGTTTTTTTCCCCTAGGCCTTGGTGCATGCAAGATTTTGTTTGTGTCCTCCAAAAATGGAATCTGTTTTCCCCCTAGTCCTGTGGAAGTCCTGTAATCAAATCCTGCTGGCCTTCAAGGTCAGATTCCCTGTGTATTCTCAGTCCATTTTCTAGATCCCCTGGATGAGAAGCCTGATGTGGGGCTCAGAACTTCACAACAGTGGTAGAACTTCTTTGGTATTATTGCTCTCCAGTTTGTGGGTCACCCACCTGGCAGGAGTAGTATTTGATTTCATCATGATTGTGCCCCTCCTACCATCACATTACAGGTTCTTTTTTGTCTTTGGACATGAGATATCATTATTGGTGGGTTCCAGTATCCTCCTGTCAATGGTTGTTCAACAGCTAGTTGGGATTTTGGTGCTCTTGCAGGAGGAAATGAATCTATGTCCTTCTGCTGGACCATCTTGAACTGGAAGCCCAATAAGTTATTTAATCAAGTCCTTTTATTTTGTAGAAAAGAAAACAGAGACTCGGGAAGACTAAATGACTAAAATTTGGTAACATGTCTTTTGACCCAACACAATATGTTATTCCATTCATTTTTCTTGTCTCTCCAATGATGTTATCAACTTGTGAGAGAGCCAAGACCACACATTTGCTTTTGGCCTTCTATAGTAAATTTCAAATTCCATACCTCAATCACTAACAAGTTTTGATTAGTGGATACTTGGAAAAGTTTGCACAGTCTGCCTTATGTAATATTTCCATAGTCCAAAGGAAATAACCCTGAAAATTTCTCAGTATTTATCCCTTATATATTCTCCCCCTCAGATGAAATGCTTTTAATTTAAACTCCAACCCAGACTCACAGTGTTCTTATATCCCAGATTTCATTGTCCTCCCTATATCAGGTCATGCAGGGTTTATTGTAGTCTTCAACAGGACATTCCCCGATGTGTGAATTATTCAGTCAAGGGCAAGTTGGAGGAGATGGTGAAGCCGAAGAAGGACAGTCTAGGGTGGGCACTGGGATTCCATATCTGGCCACTTTTAAGATCTTTCCACCAACCAAAGAAGTCAAGTAAGAATTCCTTATAGTCATTCAGGGAAAAGACTCAATGGCCCTCAAACCAATACTTCAGATATACTAAAGTTAGCTCTACCTTAAGAAAGAAATCAGTGCAGTTCAGTTCAGTTCAGTCACTCAATCGTGTCTGACTCTTTGTGACCTCATGAATCGCAGCATGCCAGGCCTCCCTGTCCATCACCAACTCCAGGAGTTCACTCAGACTCACAACCATTGAGTCAGTGATGCAATCCAGACATCTCATCCTCTGTCGTCCCCTTCTCCTCCTACCCCCAATCCCTCCCAGCATCAAAGTCTTTTCCAATGAATCAGCTCTTCGAGTGAGGTGGCCAAAGTACTGGAGTTTCAGCTTCAGCATCATTCCTTCCAAAGAAATCCCAGGGCTGATCTCCTTCAGAATGGACTGGTTGGATCACCTTGCAGTCCAAGGGACTCTCAAGAGTCTTCTCCAACACCACAGTTCAAAACCATCAATTCTTCGGCACTCAGCCTTCTTCACAGTCCAACTCTCACATCCATACATGACTACTGGAAAAATCATAGCCTTGACTAGATGGACCTTAGTCGGCAAAATAATGTCTCTGCTTTTGAATATGCTATCTAGGTTGGTCATAACTTTTCTTCCAAGGAGTAAGCGTCTTTTAATTTCATGGCTGCAGTCACCATCGGCAGTGATTTTGGAGCCCCCAAAAATAAAGTCTGACAATGTTTCCACTGTTTCCCCATCTATTTCCCATGAAGTGGTAGGACTGGATGCCATGATCTTCGTTTTCTGAATGCTGAGCTTTAAGCCAACTTTTTCATTCTCCTCTTTCACTTTCAACAAGAAGCTTTTTAGTTCTTCTTCGCTTTCTGCCATAAGGGTGGTGTCATCTGCATATCTGAGGTTATTGATATTTCTCCCAGCAATCTTGATTCCAGCTTGTGTTTCTCCCAGTCCAGCGTTTCTCATGATGTACTCTGCATACAAGTTAAATAAGCAGGGTGACAATATACAGCCTTGACGTACTCCCTTTCCTATTTGGAACCAGTCTGTTGTTCCATGTCCAGTTCTAACTGTTGCTTCCTGGCCTGCATACAGATTACTCAAGAGGCAGGTCAGGTTGTCTTGTATTCCCATTTCTTTCAGAATTTTCCACAGTTTATTGTGATCCACACAGTCAAAGGCTTTGGCATAGTCAATAAAGCGGAAGTAGATGTTTTTCTGGAACTCTCTTGCTTTTTCCATGATCCAGTGGATGTTGGCAATTTGATCTCTGATTCCTCTGCCTTTTCTAAAACCAGCTTGAACATCTGGAAGTTCATGGTTCACGTATTACTGAAGCCTGCCTTGGAGAATTTTGAGCATTACTTTACTAGAGTGAGATGAGTGCAATTGTGCGGTAGTTTGAACATTCTTTGGTATTGCCTTTCTTTTTGATTGGAATGAAAATTGACCTTTTCCAGTCCTGTGGCCACTGCTGAGTTTTCCAAATTTGCTGGCATATTGAGTGCAGCACTTTCACAGCATCATCTTTCAGGATTTGAATCACCTCCACTAGCTTTGTTCATAGTGATGTTTTCTAAGGCCCACTTGACTTCACATTCCAGGATGTCTGGTTCTAGATGAGTGATCACACCATCGTGATTATCTGTGTTGTGAAGATCTTTTTTGTACAGTTCTTCTGTGTATTCTTGACACCTCTTCTTAATATCTTCTGCTTCTGTTAGGTCTAGACCATTTTCTGTCCTTTATCGAGCCCATCTTTGCATGAAATGTTCCCTTGGTATCTCTAATTCTCTTGGAGAGATCTCTGGTCTTTCCCATTCTGTTGTTTTCCTCTGTTTCTTTGCATTGATCACTGAAGAAGGCTTTCTTATCTCTTCTTGCTATTCTGTGGAACTCTGCATTCAGATGCTTATATCTTTCCTTTTCTCCTTCGCTTTTCACCTCTCCTCTTTTCACAGCTATTCGTAAGGCTTCCCCAGACAGCCATTTTGCTTTTTTGCATTTCTTTTCCATGAAGATGGCCTTGATCCCTGTCTCCTGTACAATGTCACGAACCTCATTCCATAGTTCATCAGGCACTCTATCTATCAGATCTAGGCCCTTAAATCTATTTCTCACTTCCACTGTATAATCATAAGGGATTTGATTTAGGTCATGCCTGAATGGTCTAGCAGTTTTCCCTACTTTCTTCAATTTAAGTCTGAATTTGGCAATAAGGAGTTCATGGTCTCAGCCACAGTTAGCTTCTGGTCTTGTTTTGTTGACTGCATAGAGCTTCTCCATCTTTTGCTGCAGAGAATATAATTAATCTGATTTCAGCATTGACCATCTGGTGATGTCCATGTGTAGAGTCTTCTCTTGTGTTGTTGGAAAAGGGTGTTTGCTATGACCAGTGCATTTTCTTGGCAAAACTCTTGTTAGTCTTTGCCCTGCTTCATTCCGCATTCCAAGGTCAAATTTGCCTGTTACTCCAGGTGTTTCTTGACTTCCTACTTTTGCATTCCAGTCCCCTATAATGAAAAGGACATCTTTTTTGAGTGTTAGTTCTCAGAGGTCTTGTAGGTCTTCATAGAACCGTTTGACTACATTTTTCTAAATATAATGTAATTTGTCCAAGTGCTGCACATAGTGGAAAGGAGCCTTCATCTGAGGATAAGTACAGTCTTTTTGTCTAGCTTCTATGGTCTTCAGCCAATAATAAAGTCAGACTGCCTGGGTTTAAGTCTTGTCCTTCAGTCTTACACATGAATGACATTTGGCAAGATATTTAATCCCTATGCACTTCAGTTCAGTCACTCAGTCGTGTCTAACTCTTTGTGACCCCATGGGTGGCAGCACTCCAGGCCTCACTGTCTATCACCAACTCCCAGAGTTTATGCAAACTCATGTCCATTGAGTCAGTGATGCCACCCAACCATCTCATCCTCTGTCATCCACTTCTCCTCCTGCCTTCAATTATTCCCAGCATCAGGGTCTTTTCAAATGAGTTAGTTCTTTGCATCAGGTGGCCAAAGTACTGGAATTTCAGCTTCAACATCAGTCTTTCCAATGAATATTCAGGACTGATCTCCTTTAGGATGGACTGGTTGGATCTCCTTGATGTCCAAGGGACTCTCAAGAGTCTTCTCCAACACCACAGTTCAAAAGCATCAATTATTCAGTGCTCAGCTTTCTTTATGGTCCAACTCTCACATCCATATGTGACTACTGGAAAAACCATAGCCTTGACTAGACGGACTTTTGTTGGCAAAGTAATGTCTCTGCTGTCTAGTTTGGACATAACTTTTCTTCCAGGGAGCAAGTGTCTTTTAATTTCATGGCTGCAATCACCATCTGCAGTGATTTTGGAGCCCCCAAAATAAAATCTGTCATTGTGTCCATTGTTTCCCCATCTATTTGCCATGAAGTGATGGGACCAGTTGCCATGATCTTAGTTTTCTGAATGTTGAGATTTAAGACAATGTTTTCACTCTCCTCTTTCACTTTCATCTTCTGCATATCTCAAGTTATTGATATTTCTCCCAGCAATCTTGATTCCAGCTTGTTCTTCATTCAGTCCAGCATTTCTCATGATGTACTCTGCATATAAGTTAAATAAGCTTATTTTTCAGTGAGAATAATGGTGGCACCACCCCCATAAAGTTGTTGGGTAGATTACATGAATTAATGCATATTAAGTTCTTATGAGAGCAACTGGTCATTGCTAAGGCTCCATTATTATAGCTTGTATTAAGAAATGGCAGCCCCATTTCAGCACTGGTTCTCAAATTTTTTGGTTGGTTCTTTGAAATTACCAGTTTTCTTCACTGTAGGCACAATTTTATTCTAATTGAAGGCCTCCCCTCATTATTCTCTATAAGGAGAAGGGAACCCATATACCCATATGAGGATTCATGATTCTCCTTCATGAAAGGCAATTTTCTCTTCCAGTAATAATAATTTGAATAATAAAAAGACAATAATGCATCAAGGATGCATTGAACACTTACTACATAGCAGGCCCTTAGCTAAGTGTGTTACATTATCTCATGACCTATGACATGTAGATTTATCATCCCCATTCCACAGAAAGGAAGACCAAGGTACACAGAAGTTATTTACCTGAGTATAGGGTGTTGGGGCTGGCACTTCTTGAGCTGCAGAGTTCAGCTCTGTAAGTACCCTTCAGTGGCAGAGTTTCAAAAATTCTTCTAGACCTCACCCCTTCTGCTGAAGTCAGATAAAGAAAACTTCACCTTCTAATCATAATGAAAGCTAGCATTTTGATGAGTATCTACAACTGTTAAGCAAGAAGCCTTTAATGAGAGAGTACCCGGAATTCAGCTAGTACTCCAACAATCAGCAACAGTTTTAGAGACAAGCCAGGAGGTGATGCATCCCAGGAAATCAAGAGAAGGAAGAAAAAAACCTGAGAGCTTTACTGAATATTGAAACTGAAGCCAGTGCTGCTGAACTAGGGGTTACTTACACAGAGCCAGTCTCTGAGAGGTTCCCCAAGAGCCATCCCTCCCCATGGGAAACAAGAGGACCACAGAACTTTCTGTTCCCTGCTGACAGATAGTGAGAGTTGACTGAGGCCAAGAAAATTCAGTTCACCCTTAAAGCAACCTAATCATCATGATGATTGAGGTGTGTGAAGACAAGTTCAAGGGAGCTTTGTGTTGGTGAAAAGAGATGAGTTTCAGCCTCAGGCATCTTCTCCTTGGGACTGTCAGTTGAGAGATATATGGGTGAGAAAAGGAAAATGGGTCAATATTTCACCACCTTGAGTTGTGGTTTTGTATATATGAAGCTCCAAGAGAGACTGAGCATATGTAATTAGTGACAGGCTATGGCTTAGGAGGACTGAGAATGGCTGATAATCAGTGACTACTCTGGGGAGAAACTATGAGCAGCAACAGCACCCTTCTCTGAGGGATGGAGCGACAGGGAACCACTGAAATTACCTAGAATCGTGCTTCAGGACAGCTGCTCTGACTGCAGAAATGTAATGGCTCTTGTCCCATTTTCCTGGGGGATCTCATTGCTACCTTCAGTCAAAGCCCTCAGAGCTAGGGGCCCCCAGCTCTTGCAGCAGAAGTGTCAGCAAGGAGAGAACAAGTCCTTGTAGGCTTGGAGGTCTGTACTTCCAGATGACTGACATGCCCAGGGGAGGGTGGCAGAAACTGGATCAGCATCATAACTGTCAGGAAAGCAGGAAAATATTACCGACATCAAGACAGTTAAGGCAAGAGGCTTTGATTTGGCACACAAACTCCTCTATCCAAATTTCACTCACAATGTGGAGCAAACTCAGAAAAGATTGTGAGGGATGGCAGGTGATCTCATTCTCAGAAGACATGGTGGCCACTTCACATATCTCCCTTTACTGCCTAGGTCTTCCTTTTTAATATCCCATTTCCTGGTCACAGAATATTTGGGCATGGGAAGGAAAGGGTTTCAGAAGCCAGGTTGGATTCAGATTATGGATGACCTGGCAGAAAAGCTGTGTTTTTGTCAGAGGACAATGGGAACCATGAAGCTTTGATTGGACCCCCCCACAAATGACTTCAGTGAAAGAAAGAAGACACAAGAAGCCAGGAGAACCCTTGGTAAGTCGGTGGTGGTACCAAGCCTAGAGTAGGTGGTGGGTGCCTCATCCTGGGTCCGCCCTTTTAAAGAGCTCAACTCTGGCCTTTCCCTGGATGCATCCCTCCCTACAGGGCAAAGAATCTGCAGGCCGAGTGGATGTACCTTCCAAGGACCCACACCCCTCCTTCTAGGCCACACCTTGAGAAGCACCTTGGTAATTCCCTGCCCAAGTAAGCCTGAGCCTGCAGGCAGGACCCACAGGTGTCTCCTTTTTGGTTCCATTGTCCTTGAGGTTGCTGGTGTGCACAGATACAGACCTAAGGCAGGCAAAGAGTTTCTGTTTGTAGGAGGCATGGAAAACTTTGGGGTGTCTGTACACATCTGTGGGCCCTTCCATGACAACAGAACCAAGGAGGTGGAAGAGGAGATGCCAGTCATATGCTGGGGGAGTCCATCTTACTCTTGCTCTGTGCCCAGAAGTGTGAGAGGCAGGCCTGGCAGGCACAGCCTCTGTGGGTGGCAATGAATGACTGATGCAAGAAGGCCACAATGCAGGGATATTATAGAAAGAAAAGCTTACAGCTCCACTGCCTGCTGGGGGCTGCCCTGCCCTGTGTGGTATCTCTGAGGCTGCTTTTCAGGTCCTGTAATTACAGGTCTGGCCAAGGGATGGGATGGGTGGGGTTGAGGTAAAGTGGGAGAGGTACTTTCGGAAAAGGTGGTTAAGTGTCTGAGGCTGCAAAACCAACCCTGGCAGTGGCCAGGTACATGGAACAATGTTTGGCAGAGAAGAAGGGGTGGGGCCCCTCCTGGCTGCCAGACCTGGCCAGGTGCTGGGTCTGCTGCAGACACGTGGGCATAGGCTCCCGCACTTTCCGTTCTTTGGTTCTCTGTGAGTGGGGGTTGAGGTAAGTGCATATCTGGGGATGCAGCTGACCTTTAAGGAGATGACCTCATCTCTGTCTCTTATTACTTGTGCTCAAAGTGGCTTTGGGGATCACAGCCTTTTGCTCATCAGCTATTTTAATAATATGATTCTTAGAAACATCTCCCAAGAGGATTGCAACCCACTCTACCACAGACAAATTTCCCCTGCCTTTTAAGAGACAAATGCCTTAAACCAGGGAGTGCAGGGTGAGCAGCATGCCCATGAGGTCCCTTCTAAGGTTACCAGGACATTGCTCTTTTCGCTTTCCCTAACCCACTGTTCAACATCTGTATCAGTGTTTCTGTGCTAACTTAGCATGCCACCATGAAAGAGGAAGTCAGACTCTAGGACTCATGACATTGCTGTTGAAAAACCACCCTGATAAATTCTGTGATCGGAGGTGAATTTTGACAAAGTAAGATTTGGGGCATTTTTGTGGATTCTAATTAGGCTAATTAGTACTTTTAGTCATTCTTTTTATTCATGACTGTAGATCATTACAAGCCCTCTTCATTCTAGTTAAGATGCTGCACAAGAAGAAAATTAAGTCCTGAAAAATCAGAACACAGGAGATTCTTTCATTTGGAGAGATTAGTATAGATTTGGCACACAGCCCTGTATTGCAACAACCCAACGTCTTCAAGGGAGAAGTCCTTGGAAAGCCTCTGGTTCCATGTGTGGCCCAGGATCCAAAAGCTAATGAACTAGCTCTGTAGACCAACGTGGAGACTCTGGTGAAGAGGGAGCAGTAAGAGTATGCAGATTCAGTAAATATTTAGTAACTACTCTAGTGGATATTCAGGATATCCACTCTGCCAAGAGAGTGGCCACAATATTTCTATTACTCAAAAGGGGTGCAGTCACATAGACCAAGGGTCTCGGGAAAGCTGTTTTCTATTTCTCTTAGATACATGGCCTTTATTCTTGACCATTAGGCCACCTCTACCTCCTTAAGAACTCACAGTTATGGGCTAAGTACTTCAGATAGAATCCCTCATTTAATCCTCATTCAGTTCTACAAGCTATCTGCCATTGCAGTGATCACTTCACTTCAGTGATAAGGGAAACCCATCCAGCAACGCACCTGCAGGTTTGTCTGCTCCCTGATCTGATATTCTTAGTGACCACATTCTCCTGCCTCCAGTTACTGGCTGGGAATTCACAGTACCTTCGTAGCATAGACTCATGTGATAAACTAGCTCCAGACAAATATGGCAGGAAAAAAAAAAAAACTTTCTTCTTAACATATCTTTTAAAATAAGAGTTTTTATAAAACTGTAAATACATAAGGAAAAGTGCCCACATCACAAGTATCCAGAGAGCTGAATTGCTACAAAGCAAACACACAGTGCAGGCTTCAGCAACAAGGACGTGACCAGAGCCCAAAAGGACTCCTCCTTCCCCCTCCTATTTTCTAACACCCTCAAAGGGAACCTCTATCTGAACTTCTAACATCATAGATTTTCTTTGCATGATTTCAGACTTGACGTAAACAGGATATATCACACTCTATTTGTAAGTTTCATCCATGCTATTGCACACAGCTATCATTAATTCATTCTCATTGCCTCATGTGTGAAAATTACCACAGTTTACTCATCCACTCTGTGATTTATGGACATTTGAGTAGTTTTCAATTTGGGGTTCTTACAAATAGTACACTTATGAAACTCCTTGTGCATGTCTTGGTGTACACATTGTTTCTGTATTATTGTTAGGTATGTATGTAAGACTGAAGCTGTTGGTCATGGTTATATTCACTTTCAGAGGAAACTGGGTGCAAAAGTTAGGTTTCCCTCAATGAGCTCCCTTCCTTCCAGGATCTGACTGCTTAGACAACCCTCAGAGGCCTTACAACATTTTTTTTTTTTTTTTTTTTGCACAACTTTTCTGGTCTTTCTGGACAGAAGCGTTTGTCTACTACAAATTATTCTCATACAGGAAGAAAAAGTGTATATTAGTATATTTTAATAATTGACTTATATGCATATATTTAATCTCATACCTTGTTTATTTATATGAAAATAACCATATAGACTATAAGAAAAAATTCTGAATCCAAGTGATAAAACCATTATTGTTACTCTGTGACCAACATCTTTTCTAACTCTGGCCTATTTCCTTTAGCTTGTATTTTCCACTGTTCTTAGAAGCAGTTTATAGTCTGTCTTTTAATTTCAGATTTAGAAACAGATCCACATTGGAGTGTTAGGTATTAAACACTGGATTAGCACCTTCTGTGGTCACTTTTGATAATGAACTGTCCTTGAATCACTCCTCTCTGGCTTTTCAAGAGTCCCTCTCTCTTGTTACTCTTTCCTATGGTCTAGTTCTCATGTTTAGCCCTTTTGTGTGTATCAGAATCCCTGAGTACCGCAAAAACAAAAACACAGATTTCTGGGCCCTCCTCTCAGAATTTTTCATTCTGTAGGTCAAGGGAGGTCCCACATTTTGCATTTTGAGCAAGTTCCCAGGTAATGCTGATGCTGGCTATCCAGAAACCACATTTTGAGATTTACTGTTCTGGTGCCATCTCTATTTTTCTCAAGTAATTGTGAGCTGTCTTTTCAAAAGAAGTTATTGTATCTACTCCAGCTGTTTCCAATTTCCTAATCCTGGATTGCGCCCATCAACTGGAGAGTGATAAAACATAGTATTTTAAAGGAACTGGACCCATGATCCTTCTGCATCAATTTTAAGAAAACAAAGCAATGGTATAAACAGTTAAACAGGTCTTTTCCCAATAACTTGGAATCAAAGGCTCCTTTTTAACTGAGGATTATATTTAGAGGAGCTTTCTTTAAATTTTGGACATATTTGGGAGGAAGGGAGTTAAACGGAAGGTTCCTGTACAACTCAATTCTCCCCACTTCCATCATTTAAAGAAATGTCATTTATGACTGTAGACTTGTGAAGCCAAATTTATTTATAATTCTCAGTAGCCCTCAGGTTCTGGGGCAACGTAAAGACACAAACGTTTCTTTGTTTTTAAGTGAAATATCTGTTGAATATACATTTTATGCATATTTGTCCAGATTTAGTCAAAACAACACAAACTTTCAGCTATCAGGAAGTGTACTGTGATGTACAGTAGGTAAAACAAACATAAGATTGACTTCATACAATGGCATTCATGGCATTTTGTCAACCTTTAAAACTTTACAGAACGGGGTGTTCAAGAGGAGCCTGAGGTTTTCATATGCTACCTTGTAATCAAAGCCCCTTCTACCCGCAATGGAAGGGAAGGGTGGAGGGATTTTCCCTTGTGTCTGAGATGAATCAGGCAGGACAATCTCTTGATTTCACTGTGCATACTCAGGGCATGGCAGTTTCCATGTAAGGGGAAAATGACTGCTTTTAACAGAAGATAAATTAAGCTTTGGGTTAGAGTGAAATCTTTAAGGTCAGAATTCAAATGATAAAAGAAAATAGAGGCTTCCCCAGTTGTGTTAGAGGCTGAGTAAGAGGTGAGGTTTATCAGCTTTCTAGCAACGGTGCTAATGAGTGACAAGATGTCTCAGTGAAGACACCCTGTGACTGTTAAAGTGTGTGTGAAATGCAGAAATCCATCAGTAGAGTAATCATCTTCTCCCCACACAATGGAAAAGCCATTTTGGTGTCTTTGGATTTCTGATTAAAGCCAGGCCGGGAGGGTGGGGGGACAGGAAAGAGAAACTAAATTTTAGAACACCTAGTATGTGCCAGGCATTATTCTAATTCTTTGTCAAGGGTCATTCATGATATCAAAACATGGTGCCTTTTTTTCAAGTGAGGATACCAAGGCACAAAGTAGTTCGATGACACAAAGTCTGTGCCTTGATTTCCTCATCTGTAAACAAGGTGGATCAATGAAGAAATAGATGTTCAAATCCACAGTGGCCTGCCTCCAAACTCCCACTTCCTCTGCTAGCATTGTTGATTTTTTTCAAGAAGTATATTTGGTGATTGTTTTTTTCCCAATTGGTGATTTTTTTCAGGGAGTGCATTTCAGAATGTCTAAGCCAAGCATCTATAGAATCAGAAAGACCCAAGGTGATTCTGAATAAACCCCTAATCCAGGATATGCCTTATTGTTTCCTTCTCCCTTGAATCAATTATAAAACCACTGGATAAATGACAAAAGTGCTTTAGGGAAGAAACACTGGAATGGGGATTTGGATATTTAGGTCCACTCTACCACCAATAATTGTCATTTTTAGGTAAATGACTGATTATATGTCCATTCAGTCAATATTCCTTTATTAAGCAAAAAAACAGTAACATTTCCAGTGTTGTTGGCTGTGTACTAGTAGAAGTTTGTCTAAACCATACCCTCTAATCACAAGTTGCCCACGGTCTAGTAAGAAATCCAGACATGTAAACATGTTTGACATTCATAATGAAAACCAATGGCATAAATTCCTATAAAAAGTTGTGAGAATATGGTTCCAAAAGCTCTTGCATCTTCCTGGATGGTCACAGGACTCAGGAAATCTTCAACAAGAAAGAAAAGGATTGAAGGACTTTGCCAGGTTGATATATAGAAGCAGAGGAGAGACTCCAGGATAAGGAAACAATATATGCAAATACATGAGGTCGTGATCATAGACCTGAATGTCCTGACAAAGCTGAATCATAAAGGACATAGTATGCCACACTTAAGAATTTGAACTTTCTTTTGTAGGCAATGGCAAGACATGGAAAGTTTTGTATGGCAATCAGGTAGTTAAATTTTTATTTTAGGAAAAGTATCTCTTAGTGTGACAAATGACTTCATGTGAGATGAGATGAGTGGCAAGGAAACCAGTTTGAAAGCTGAGACAAAAGTTCAGATAAGAGATAATGTCTGCTTGATCTAGGAAAGGAGTGAATGAGAGGTAGGTACCAGTTCAAGAGAAATTCTTGAAGTAGAATGAACAGTTAAGTTTTGGCACTCAACATACTTAGAATTGTGCAAAAGATTCCATGAGGACATGAATTATGTCCCTTTTGTTCACCATTATGCATGCAGTGATAGAATGTGGAGCTGCTCCACAAACAAATTAATGAATCCATGAATGAATGAATGACGACTTCTTGGTCTTGAGCATGGTGAAAATTTGGACCATTATAACCAAAAACGATAGGTAATAACAGGGAAATTTGGAGGGTAAAAGAAATTGAGTTTAGCTTTGGATATTTGAGGCACATATGTGAAATATACTTGGAAACTGTAATCTTGAATTCAAGAGATACAAATTCAAGATGGAATATTATGGTTTGGAAGTCAGAAATATAGGGACAGCGTTTCAATCCACTAGAAAAATGTGCAATTACCTAGGCAAAATGCTATCAAGAATTCATTTACTGATCCATTCATTTATTCTATATATATTTATTGAGAGCTAGTTTGCATCAGACTTTAGACAAGGCACTTAGGAAATAAATAGGTCTCATTTGTTCTCAACCTTCAGAAGCATATCATAGTTGGTTGGTTTAGTCACTAAGTTGTGTCCATCTCTTGCGACCCCATGGACTGTAGCCCACCAGTCTCCTCTGTCCATGGGATTCTCCAGACAAGAATACTGGAGTGGGTTGCCATTTCCTTCTCCAGGGGATCTTCCTGACCCAGAATCGAACCCGGGTCTCCTGCAGTGCAGGCAGACTCTTTACTGACTTAGCTACAAGGAAGCCCCTTCATGATTGGGGAGACACATAAAAAATAAGAAAACAGATAAATAAGATAATTTGTTTGTCATAACTACTGTGTAAGAAACAAGTGGTTGAGCCTGAGAATAAAGATAAGAAGGCTTCTTAGAGGAACTAAACTGCATGTGTGCTCAGTCATGTTCAACTCTTTGCAACCCCAGGGACTATAGCTCACCAGGCTCCTCTGTCCATGGGATTTTTCCTGGCAAGAATACTGGAGTGTATTGCCATTTCCTCCTCCAAGGGATCTTCCCTACCCAGGAAAACCATGTCTTCCTGAGTCTCCTGCATTGGCATGCAAATTCTTTACCTAGCCACCTGAGAAGTCGCTCCTTAGAGGAGGTTACATTTAAACTGAGACTTGTGTTAGTCTGGGTTTTCTAGAAAAGCAGAAGCAATAAGAAAGTAGATAGATAGATAAATGATATACAGATAGATAGATAGATAATAAAGAATAGACTCACACAATTATAGATGTTGAGAAATCCCACGATCTGCAGTTAGAAAGCTGCAGATACAGGAGAGCTGATGGTATGCTGCTGCTGCCGCTAAGTCATGTCAGTCATGTCTGACTCTGTGCAACCCCATAGAAGGCAGCCCACCAGGCTCCCCAATCCCTGGGATTCTCCAGGCAAGAACACTGGAGTGGGTTGCCATTTCCTTCTCCAATGCATCAAAGTGAAAAGTGAAAGTGAAGTCACTCAGTCGCATCCAACTCTTCGTGACCCCCTGGACTGCAGCCTACCAGGCTCCTCCATCCATGGGAGTTTCCAGGCAAGAGTACTGGAGTGGATCACCAGTGCCTTCTCCAGCTGATAGTATAGTTCCAGCCAAAGCACAAGCTCAAAGGCAGAAGACCAAGGTTCCAGTTTGAAGACAGTCAAGCAGAGAGCAAACTCCCCCTTCCTCAGTCTCATTGTTTGATTTATGCCTTCAACAGATTAGAGGAGGCCTACCCCCACAGCAAAGGGCAATCTGCTTTCCTCATCCACTGATTCAGATGTCAGTCTCATCCAGAAACACCTTCACAGCTGTATTCAGCAATAATGTTGAACCAAACGTTGATGTTTATGTTCATTTTTTTTTCCCCAAAATGTATCCATTCAGTCCGTTCAGCAGGGACTGTGGATTTTATGAACATTAATCTCTATTTAGGGCTTCCCAGGTAATGCTAGCAGTAAAGAATCCACTTGCCAATACAGGTGACATAAGAATCGCAGGTTCGATTCCTGGCTTGGGAAGATCTCCTGGAGGAGGCCAAGGCAGTTCATTCCAGTATTCTTGCCTGGAGAATCCCATGGACAGAGGAGTGGGGCCAGCTACAGTCCATAGGGTCTCAAAGAGTTGGACATGACTGAAGTGACTTAGCATGCACCCACAGTCTCTATTTCATCCCCATCTTGAATGAGAGTCATGGTCCAAATATGATCCAAGGATAATTATTCATTTTCTGTAGCACTTTGAATATAGTGCCCCATTATCCTCTAGCATTATTTGTTGCTGATAAGAAATGCCTCATATTTCATTTTTCTTCCCCAAAACTACAAGCAAAAGCAAATCATAAAATGCCTTTGCCACACTGGGCAGCTGTGTCTTTTCTAAGCAAGGAAACAGTGATAATAAGTTTCAAAATTTATGGACTCCTTTGCTCAGTTCACCGGAGAGAGACAGCCTGTGATTGTCTGTGATTTACTACTTGAAAGACATGGCAGGTGGTGGAATGTGGATCTGGAGGTTCCCCAGGTGCTCACACCTTTTGAATTGGCTATAAAAGACTAGTTGATCAAGCTTCCCATTACCTTGAACATCAAATTTTTTTTCTCCTTGGTTACTGGCCTTTACAGTATTCATCAAACTCATTAAACACAGTCCAAACCAAGGGGCTTTGCATTTGCTATTTCCTCTATTCTCTTTATCTTCACACAAAACTAACTCCCTTGTCCCTTAAGATATTTTTTAATCAACTATACATAATCAGTGGGGTCTGCACAAAAATCTTACTCAAGAGTATCCCATTTTTTCCTCACTTTATTCTTTGCCATAGGAGATGAAGAACGTGCTGTATACTTTATTTATTTTATATCAATAAATTATTTATTTATTTGTGTCAGGTCTTAGTTCCAGCACCCAGGATCTTTGTTGCTCCACTGCAACAAGGAATCTTAATTCTCTGACCAGGGATGGGACCCTCATCCCCTGCATTGGAAGGGGGATTCTTAACCACTGAACCACCAGGAAGACCTGTATGCTTAATTTAAATTGTCTCTCTCTATTAGAATATGAGCTGACACATAGTGGGTACATTATTAATATTTATTACATGGATGGATAAATGACTGGATATTTTTCCTTAACATCGTGCTGAATGGCTTATATACATCTCATTTAATGCTTAAAACAATTCTAACACGTGGAAACTACTATCTTCACTGTATAGATGGGGAAACTGAATAGCAGAGAAATCAAATAACATCTCAAAATTCACTAAACCAGTAAGAGCTGGAGACTGACATCATTACTCATGTTTTTCAAGTTTCTTCACCCTGCTGAATGGCTGAAGGTCAAAGCTGTCCTCAGAAACAGGGTGATCATAAAGCATGACCAAATGATGCACAATTCTAGAGTATGTGCGTCTAAGAAACATGAATCATAGCACTACACACTCAGGATAAAGGGAAGCAGACGTCTGTGGCTGGTTCTCACTGCTATACTGCACAAATTCCAAATATCTACTGTGATCTAAAATCAAATATCTGCAGCAACATAAATGTATATTGATCACTTTAGATTTATACTACTTATAGTATGTATTATGTACACACTTTGTAGTTGCATCCTTAGAAAATAACCATGAGAAATATATCAAGTATTCACATTTCCCATATGTAACAACACACAGCTCTTTTTGTGTGTCTCTTCTTCCATACCCATACACTATCTGTGCTTCAGTGGACACTTAATGGGGTCTTGCTCCTTGTTGAGGGAAAGATATAACAGATCCTTTCTAAGGTAGGAATGACCTTTTCATCCAACCTGATTATAGACATTCTCAATATCTAAAGCTGACTGTAGACAAGATGTGTTGGGTGAGGGGGGCAAGGGAGATAATTCCTTTCCACACTTGACTGTCCAACACCCTTGGGTCACATTGGGTCAAGGAAGTGAGCTGAGGAAGAGTAAGGCATTCCTGACCCTCTTTCATCTCAGAGACCCAGTAATGATGGCATCAAGGAAAGTGAGATGTGCATTTACTCAACATTCAGGAGTATATTGACTACCTTTTGTATGCTCTTCTGTGTTTCAGGCACAATAAGGGCTACACTGCAGTATATGAAACATGATCTACATCCAGAGTACAGTGTAGCTAGACAAGTTTGGCAACTGGTAAAAAGGTTGTCAACTGGTAGTTCAAGTTATTTGATAACTTGAATAATCCAATAACAAACTGTGCAACCAAGATGCACTTTGGGTAGCAAAAAAATTACAACATAATTGCAGTTTGGACATTTTTTCATGGTAAATATTTGACTGGAAAGGCAGAAAAATATGTAGATTTGCAAAATGGAGGAGATGAATTATTTCAAGAGAAGAAATAGTTTAAGTAAAGTTAGATAGGCAAAAATTCATATAATTGGATTAGGAAAAAGAAACTCATTTGCTTGCTGATGGAGATATTATAGGGATGTTTAAATGTCTGCATGAGAAACTGAACTCCCATATTTACACATTAATCTAGAAACTTATGAGAGTTTGATCTGAATAGAGGCAAAAGAGTCATTATCTTTTACCATCAGGGTAGTTCTAGACATGTTTCTCAATGTTTCACATCAAGAAATAGCTCCATATAGATATATCCACAGGGGTTCATTAAAACACACCAATGATATCATGTCTGATTCTTATTAAATATATTAATGAAGCATTAATTCATTCTAGAACCTAAAATGTTCTCATTGTCACAAGCCAAGAATGAACATTATAAAATACAAATAGAGGTTTCCTTGCTGACTCCACTCTAGAGATTTCTGTAGCAAATTTGGGGGACATTCAGACTAAATTAATGACATCTGGATTGCTACTGTGAGGAGTCATGATTTGAAACTGACTCTGATGTTTTCGATCTGACTCAGAGAAATGGGGTCCACTTTGACTCTTTCTTCCTATCTCAGGGGTAATAAAAAAAAATCATAGTGAGAATGCTTTAGAATGAAAGCAAGGCAAACAAAAACAATAGTCATGACCACTTTACTATATCCTGGTCTCTGTGGTAAGCTGCTGCATCAATTCATATTCCATTTGATCCTCAGTTCACCTTGTGCTAATTGCTCATGGATGGGATGCTATGGTTCATTTGTATTTTTTGGTTAAGCAAGCTTCCTTGATGGTTAAAAACATAAAAATATTTCCCCACCTCCTTCCTGCTTAGTATCTGGAAGAAAAAAATCTTGCACTGACAATGGAGGATCCTGAAAGTCCCCTACGTCCTTCTAGGGAATGCACAAAGATTTCAGACAGTCTCTCAGTTTTAGAAAATAAGGTACCTCCTAGTCTCAGGCCTGATTCTCAAGAAGCAAAACCTAGACTAGGAATTCCAGTACACAGGGTTCCTTGCAGGGCAGGGGAGGCTGTGCTCAGAGAAGGGGGATGAGAGAAGCAGAAGAGTTGAGCTGGAGTTTAGACTCAACCTACGCCCACAGGGAGCTCTGGAGTGTGGACTGAACCACAGAGTTGGTCTCCCCTTGTGAATGGCCTCTTTTACTCACATGCCCACCAGTCATTGTCTGTCAGCTATCCCCAGGATCAGAGGAAGGGGCCCTGTAACCTCCAAGGTATGGTGTCTCAATTTGGCTGAGGGCAGCTCCAGGAAAGGGAACAGCTGCCTTAACTGCTGACATTCACAGCACCTGCAGGATGGATACAGCCTGGTGAGGCAAACTGAGTGGGGAGTCCTCAGCACTGATGAGGTCTTAGTTCCCCAATTGGAAGGATAAGTAGTACTTGATGGGGGCTAGGGAAGGCTCCATGGGAAAAGGAACACTTAAAATTGACCTTGATACATCTGTGTCTCTTTTTAATGGCTGAGTAGTACTCAATACAATATTGTAAAGTAAAAATATATATACACATATATCTCTACACACACACACACACAAATTCATCGGCCAAAATTTCAAAAAAAAAGAAAAAAAAATTGACCTTGACAGATAAGTAAAACCTCAGTAGGCAGAGATCTGGAAACAGTTGGAAATTTTCTTCCTTATTCTTTTGTTCTCAGATGGTAAGCCTCACAGACATCACACACAAAATTCTGGTATTGACATTTCCTCCTACAGCAGTGGCTAGTTGCCCAATTCTATCTTTTCTCCTTCTCCATAGAACACAGCTGTAACCCGAAGGAGGCTGTACAGTCGCAGGCCACATCGGTCCCCCTCCTTGCCTCTGGGCATGGCCAAGTGATGAACTCTCAACAATGAGAAATAAATGAAATGATGAGGGACTTTTCCAGACCAAGCAGTCAGAAGCAAATGTGCCTCTTTCCTATTTCCATCAACTGCCTTATGGAAATTCAGGGCCACAAAGTAGAGAGCCTGGTTCCTCATTCTCTGTTGACAAGAGCCAGTTGCTAAATTAGAACCTTAGATGTGAGCCATTATACTGGCACATTAATATCTTAACTAATACTCCTCAGTATTAAGAAATTATGAAAATCCTTTGGCCAGATTAGAAAACAGTTTCTCTTCTGATGCAGTGGTATTGTTTTTCAGTGGCATCTTGGATTTTGCTTGCTTTCTTCTGTGTGTTTCATAGAGTTTTGCCATGGACTGGTTACTTTCTTGTATCAGGGCAAACCTTAAGTTGTAGAAAAGCCTATGTCCTATGTATGGTTGTTCAAATTTTGTGATAAAATGAATGGCTACATGTATAGCGTATTAAGAAGTTTTTGCTTTCTTTGATACCTTACAAATTCCTGTTGCCAGCATTGGGTTTAGTCAGGCATGCATGGCTCTGTTTGTGTAGACTTGTAGTGCTTTACTATAGCAAGATAGTGGCGTCTACATCTGACTCCAAGGTCTCTCGAATAAGGAGAGGACTTTGGGAGACTGTCAAGGGG
Organism: Redunca redunca; assembly: GCA_006410935.1. Lineage (NCBI taxonomy): Eukaryota > Metazoa > Chordata > Mammalia > Artiodactyla > Bovidae > Redunca > Redunca redunca. Next base: position 982,311 of record SJYQ01095247.1, read on the forward strand.
AGGGAAGGTGTTATACTCTAGTATTTTGGCAAGAAGTGTTACTTCCTTTCTGTGGATCTTCCTAAAAATGCACACCCACTTACAGAGATGCCTTCAGTCCATGATACTTACCAAGAAAGAAGTAGCTCCGAGATTTGAAGGTTTATCAATTTCATATTCAATGTTGCACTGACCATGTTGACAAGCAGTGAATGCTATCATTCTGTCAGACGATACAGAATTTTTAAGTTCCTTTCAAATTCACAGTAATTCATCACTATTGTCAGAGAAAGGAAAGTGACAACGTTGCCAACAAGCTTGGGTACCAGCTAAGTAAACTGCATGTGTGAAAATAATTAGAAATAGCTTAGAATGACAAATGTTTCACATTTATAAAGTTTATGTGTAACTAAATGATAATGTCAACTTATCCTTAAATATTAAAGAGTAGACCATACCTGTGATATATGCTCAGTCTAATAAAACAACATTTAATGGAGATGGCATCTTTTCCAGGTTTAGCTCAGATAGAAATACAGTAAAAACATACTATGTAATGCTTATAATCCTTGGAGATATAATTGCATATTTTATATCTAATCCTCGTGTGAATTTCATATTTCATCCAGAAAGAGATATGCACAGAGAAAGTAAATAAATCAAAGAAACCAGACCAATGCATATAACTGGAGTATTAGATATGCACATGAAAAATTAAAGATCCTCAGCCCAGTGGATCTCCAATTCCTACATTATTTTTGATATATCTAATGTGTTCTAAAGATATCAGTAAAATAGATTATTACAGTTGACTTTTGAACATGCAGGGGTTAGAGAAGTTGATCCTCCACCCAGTCCAACACCCACAAAACTTTACATAAGTTTCCTTATCTGTGGATTCAACCAGATAAGGATTGTGGAGCACTACAGTATTTACTACTGAAAAAAATCTGCTTGGAAGGGACCTGTGCCATTCAAATCCATGCAGCTTAAGGGTCAACTGTATCATCAAATATGAGTTAGGAAAAAAATCCAAAATCTTTTAGTCTTCCAGATTGGATATTCTCAGAAAAACTAATTAAATTTAAGTGACTTCTTTTGTAGTTCTGAAAAAGAATTTAGCTGGAAGCAGATACTGTGTTTGCTGTACCCTATGAAGGAGGTTTTCATAATAACAATTTGCATTTCATTAGACACTGGAGTTTTGTCACAGTTCAACTTAATCATGAACCACTAAAGACAGGTTAACGTTCTCCCTCAGCTTCCACCCCTGCTTGTCACATAAACTATTCCTTTAGACCTGCTTCACTATGAAAAACATGTTTCCTAACACACAGGTTATCTTCACAAAAGTTTCTCTGAGTAATCCATGGTGTCTGAGAAATGTCCTATGACCGCTTTTTGACCCATTGACACAGCTGTAGGTTTTGTCATTTTCTAGTACAATGCCCTGGATAGTATTACAAATGTACAGAGTCATGACCTCTATTGTTTGCCAGATTGCCTGTGAAATGTATGCTAATGTTCATAATAGGATTATACAAGGTTGTTTATTCTCTGAAAAATAATATGAGCATTATCTTCATTCCACCCGTACCCCACCCCCCCAATAGGTTTGCCCTTTAATAGGAATTAGGAAGTCTAATTTTGGTTAAGTAAATATCCGCTTTCAGCTTTACAAATGATGGTTTATTTAGGTACATACTTTAATGGTATTAAAGGTGGAAAAAAAGAAGAATTAGCCAGGTAAACTAAAGTACTAAGAACACATTTTAATACAGCACCATGCATGGTAACTTGTGGCATGTACATATTTTATGCTATTAATAGAATTGTGTACAGTAATTCAACATAATTCAAATATAGGACAAAGGACCATAAATGTGCTTTGAAAGTGACACAAACACAGAACGAAGGGCATAATTGTGCTGTCACTGGCCTTCAGAACTTCTGCTTTGTATATTCTCATTCAGGTATGATCTTATCTCTTTTCTTGGTCTTGGCCCCCACCAAAAAAAGAGGCTCAGTTTAGAATTTTGGTACAGACAATTTATTTGGGTGGGGATCACAGTTCACACAGCAAAGGTGTGGGGAGGTTTATGTATAAGAAAGAATGCCAATAAATGGTGTGTGATGGAATAGACACAGCTGCAGGCAGTGGGGTTCAAGTTCACTGGTGATCATGTGCAAAGCTTTGTGCTTCCAAATCCTCCAAAGAGGGGCCAAAAAAGGCAGGTATTTAGTCACCAATCATTTTCCCTCATTGGGTGAGGGTCTTATTCAAACATAGCCAAGCTGTCATCAAGTTTAGTAATGCAGGAAGACAAAGACCTGTCTAGGTACTCATGACCATGAAATGTGATATGGGTTGATGGGATGTGGGCCAGAACTCCACAGACTCTACAACATGTGCAATGGCCAGTGTGTCCCATGTACATGGTTACATCTTTGCTGTCATATGCTAGACCAGGGTGTGGGGTCTTGTGCTATCATTCATTTAGGGTGAATGATTTTTGGATGCCTAGAGCTTTGGACCACAGCTTATCAGTTTGGCTTCATGGTGGTTAGAGCCTAGATATTCATTTTCTCTTCTGTAAGAAATATGAGAGATTTTTTTTGCAGGAATTACATCCTTAATGGCTACATGAAAAGCATCTAGACAAGTGCCTGACATAATAAACACATCACAGACTCTAGGGCCCTATTCCCATTCTCACATTCCCATTTTGTATCCCCCTTCCTCTATCAGTAGCATTGTTGATGCATAAAAGATAGTGCACCCATTTGGGTGTCACTCTCTCCAAACTTCTCTCAAGTGGTTTATGTCAGGATTCACAGAATTTAGAAAAGCTATTATCCTCATTGTTATGGTTTACTAAAGTGAAAGAATACAAATTAAAATAGGCACAGGAAGAAGACACGTAATGTGGAGTCCAGAAGAAACCAGGCACAGCTTCCAGTCATCCTCTCCCAATGGAATCTTATGGACATTACTTCTCGCAGTATAAATGTGAGGCAACATGTGAGAAATGTTACTAACCAGGGAAGCTCATGCAAGCCTTTGTGTCCATGGTTTTTTTTTTNGGCCCAAAGCCTCAGATATGCAAAGATATTCTTGTCAGGCAGACTACTCCAAGGACTCAGAGGTTATCCCCCCAGGATCTTGTGTGTGTGGATGGGGGGAGGGGGGGTCAATCTCATAGGCATGGAGTTGAACTTAACTACTCCAAACTTCAGCCCCCAGTAAGTCAAACAGTGTGGTCCAAAGCTCCAGGCATACAAAGGTCATTAACAATAAATTACATTAGCATAACCTACCTGGCATGGCCCAAAGCCTCAGATATGCAAAGATATTCTTGTCAGGCAGACTACTCCAAGGACTCAGAGGTTATCCCTCCAGGATCTTGTCAAGGGCCATCATGAAGACCACTGGAATACGCAGGGTTTGGGTAATCCAAGTCTCCTGAGTTAACACTTTATGGCACAATATGCAACAACTTCTCGCTAGCTCCATGGAATACTCCTTTTTCCAGAGCCCATTAGTGCAGACAATTCTCCCAGAGCCCACAGGTCTCTACCTAAGCCCTGTCTCAAGAATGATCAGGAGTATCTCAGCTCATAAGCTTCTTATCAAGGCTCATCACATCTCAGTGGTTCAACTGCCCCACATCAAATGCAGCCTTTCTGGGGTACAAAGATAGGCAGATCACCCATGGACACACAGGTGCTTGTAGGTCTACACTCACTGTTCAATACAGTAGCCACTAGCTACATGTTGCTATTACACACTTGAAATGTTTTCAGACTAAACTGACACATGCTGTAAGGGGAAAATACATATCAGATGTAAGGCAGTACAAAAAAAGTAAAATATTTGAAAAATATTTAAAGATGATTATATGTTAAAACGACAATATTTTAGATAGACTAATCAAATATATCATTAAAATCAATTTTACCATTTTCTTTCCCTTTTGTTAATGTGACTATGAGAAAATTTTTAATTACATATGGCTCACCTTATATTTCTATTGGACAAAGTTATTTTATATGAAAATATGAAATGTGAGATACAAGATTCTAAATACAATTATAGGTCTTTTGACTGCCTCTCTGAACAAGTGACCATGTAGCATGATTGTTTTATAAATATATCATGGAAAACCCCAGTTGGAGACAAATTGTTTCAGCTAATGACTCTCAATGGATGTACTACAAAAATAGCAGCAGTTTTATAGATTTGAGCCTAGCTGACACATAGCACACATGATTCAAGCCTCTAGACCAGCTATTGTATTCTAATAATTTCATAGTAATTTCTACCAAGTATTTGTACAGTGGCTGTACATCAGGCCCCTCAATGACATCTGCCTTTACAAGAGTTCTTGGGTGTAAAGCTCTCATCAATAACCACACTGTCAGCAAGATCCAGATGCATTTCAGACTTCCATTTCCAGAGAGATATTGTACTCTGGCCTTTCCTGGTGGCTCAGTGGTAAAGGATCTGCCTCTCAATGCAGGAGACATGGGTTTGATCCCTGGGTCAGGAAGAACCCTTGTAGGAGGAAATGGAAACCTCACTCCAGTATTCCTGCCTGGAAAAATCCATGGATAGAGGAGCCTCATGGGCTGCCGTCCATAGCATCAAAAAACAGTGAGACATGACTTAACAACTAAACAACATTGTACTCTACTTGGTACCACCTTTTCCTTATAAAATTAGTTTGTTTGCCATCCTGATTGAAGTCATCTAAATCCCACACAAATACAAAACCACTCACTCTCCCTCAAATATCCAATAAATTATAGGTAATATTTGATATAATCCAGAAAGCAATCAAAGGTCTTTAAAAAAGTGTCTTCACTGAAAGAAGAAGAAAAAAAAAACAAAACTGGAAACAACAATCTGTCTTGTAAACTTTAGCAATTATAGTACTCATAGTAAAGAGTTTTATTTCATGAAAGACCCATGATGGTCTTTATTCAAGGATGTTTCATTTCTAAAGCCCCAAACTAACATGATTCTAAGATAGAAGAACTTCAAGAGCAGAATTTCATGTCATGGTCTCACCAGCGCAAATGTATGAAAAGCAAAAGACAAGGTGGTTTCCAGAAAATATAATCTTTATGAGGTTTAATTCTTCCTATTTTTAAAATTATATCTAAGATGGAGCTCTAGAACAGCACTGTCAAACAGAAGCAGCATAGCCCAAGGGACAAATGTGAGATACATATGCAATTTTAAGTCTTCTGTGAGTTATATTTTGTTTATAAAAAGTAAAAAGAGATATGTAAAATTAATTTTAGCAATATATTTCATTTAATCCTTATATCTAAAATCAATTACGTCATTGATATTAAATGAATAGCATTTTACATTCTCATTTTCATACTTTTTTAAACCACGTGTATATTTACCTAGTTATAATTCAGCCTAGTCACATTTCAAATGGAGGGTGACTTTCATGTTACACAGAACTAGATAATTAGCATCCTTTAATCCTCTTGTCAGTGGATATCATCAGAGCCTTGTAAACACTATCAAATTTTTAGTTGAACACAGATTAGAAAAACTCTAGTTATCATATTTGATATTACAATTCTCTTTCCCTAAACTGTGTTTGTTGAGCATTTTATTAATTATTTTATGTATAACTTCTTGAATATAAAGTACCTTATTAAACATTTTGATGCCAGATTATCCCTCCATTAAACACTGGGAAATGGGTTCAAAAACATGTGGCTACTTGCTTAGGGTCTCAGAGCTAGGAACGGGCTGAGGTCAAAACTTTAGTCTTTCAGCTAAGTTTTCCTGTGTATGACCCCAAATAGTACAGGGGTGAAAAGAGTAGTGGCTTGTAGCCAAGGTGAATTATAGGATCTAAAGTGACTCAGAAAGGCCCAGAAATAGAAGAGAGCTATAAGCCTTTCAGAGCTTGCTCCTCCACAGGAGAAAGGAATGAAAGGCCTTGGAAAGATTTGCAATTCCATCTGGGTCTTAGATCTTCTGATAAGATGTAAGGCCACAGCCTTACATTAGTGAAGAATGAAACTATTCTTTACAAGTCATTTACAAACACATTTCAATTCATGAAGTCACATTTCATGTTAATTCCTGGGAACTTCAACCAAAGTCTCCAGTCATTTGGGAGAATTGCAGTTTTAGAACCCAGAACATCTCCTGAATCAGGCTAGTGTTCCCAGATATTTAAGGCCATCAACCCCATGGAATTTTCTTCATCCTTAACTAACTTGCCATTCTAAGGCAAACTACTGAGGAAAGTAACTTGGTCACAGGCTTTGACCCCTGGAAATATGAGTAATTGATTGACTTCATTGTTAACCTAGAAATAATAAATAAATCCCCCACTAATTTACCACACAGCCTCTTAGATTTAGTCATCCCTGGGCCTGCTTTACTGGCTTCAGATTTAATCAATTTCCCATAATACTACACTTTATGTACTTGTTGGTATATTATATGATTGCAACTTAGCATTTATCAGAAATTCCACTGAGAAAAAACTATTTAAAAGGGCAGGCTAATGAGCACAGTAACTACTCGCTCCATCTTTATATCAGTGGTTTTTAACCTTGACTTCACATTGGATTACCCAGGGAGCTTTAAGAAAGTGCCTGGTCTCCCAGCTGAAATCCTGATTTAATTGGTCCAGGATGTAGTGTAGGCATCAGAGATTTTAAAGCTCCCCAATAACTATAAGGTACAACCAGGGTTGAGAATCATGGCTCTATACTCAGTGAACATTATCCCTTAGTTATGTTAGCAGTGTAAGATTAAGCAAAGTAAATGAACCATATTTCCTAAGATTCATATAAAAAATACCCTTAACAAAAAAATATGTAATGTTATGTCCTCAGGTTTAATGGAGAGTAAATAAAAATATCCAGTCAAATAATATTTCTGCCATAGGTTTTTTGTAACAACTTTAAGATATAAAGTAACACACATGATAAGTTTTTTCTTAGATTAAATTTATTAATTTCTTAGATTAATTTATTAAGTTTATTTTCCAGAAATGGTATACCAGAAAATGGTAAACTTTGTTAATCAGATGAGATAAAATGAGTTTTCACTTCTGGTGTTTGAAATATCTATACTTTTTCTTCTTGAATTTTTATTTTTCCTTTAGAAAAAAATTGTCTTTGCACGTATTATGCTCAAATTCATAAGCCACATCCACTTATTTTTGGAAGTGGATGGAGTATAATAAAAAAAGAAAATATATGTTTTTCCCCACTGAATAGAATCATCTATTAGTTTATCCCATCTGCTTTTAACCTGACTTTTCCTATGACCATCTTTGTAACATTTTCTTCATCAAGCTGGAAGGCCACATGGTCCAGTTCTTCCTAGACATTATGCCATGATCTGGATCTTTTTCGTCTCCCCCACCTCCCATTAGAGTTATCTGTCTTAAATTTCAATTTCCTTCCTAATAGCATTCTACAGCTTAAACTTTATATCAGCCTGCTTCTTGTGGGACCCCATCTGGGGCACCCCTAGAGGTTAGTTTCACACACCACATCCATTTTACAGAAAAGTAAACTAAACACTTCAAGAGATTAAGTTATCAACCAAAATCCCATAGTGAACAAATGAGAGAAACAGGATTTGAGAAAGTTTGACTTCCGAGCTGATAGCCATAAAAGCATCATTACCATACCACGGCTACTAGATGGGGTGTTTTTCAGATACTTTACAAATAAGCATCATTGTTTTGTTTCCACTTTTAGGAAACTTTGGATAGCTCTTTGGATTTACACATTAGAAGAAGGAGAAGGAAACAGGATTGGACAGATGAGAAACTGAGCTGCAATGAAGTTCTGACAGAGGTCTCAGACTTTGGGGATCTCAGGAGCATAGGTGACCCTTAGTGAGGGGTCTAGGCCCATATTTCCCCCACTGAATGCAGTCTACCTTTGGATGAGGATCAGACCTGGGAGAGATACTAAGGGTTCTTTTTCACTAAATCCCAGAATCCAAGGAGCAAGTTGCCCACTCCCGAAGGGGTATGTTTGGGGAACATCAGAGCATTCTCCCCAAGGATGTTCTAAGATGACCACATCCTAGCAGTTAACCTGAAGAAGCCTATCCCAAAGATTAATGACCAGTTTCAATATGATCAAGGCAAGTAAATAGAACTTTATAAAAAAAAAATAGATCAACCCCTCTTTTAGTGGTAAGCTTGGTAGCAATAATTCAGAAAGTCTAGGAATGCTGAAGGGACCCAGGGAAAATGTGCCACCTACAACCTGATTGCCCATGTCTACTGTGCCCTCTTGAAACACTTGCTGCTGCTGCTGCTAAGTCGCTTCAGTCGTGTCCGACTCTGCGCAACCCCAGAGATGGCACCCCACCAGGCTCCCCCGTCCCTGGGATTCTCCAGGCAAGAACACTGGAGTGGGTTGCCATTTCCTTCTCCAATGCATGAAAGTGAAAAGTGAAAGTGAAGTCGCTCAGTCCTGTCCAAGTCCTAGTGACCCCCATAGTCTGCAGCCAACCAGGCTTCTCCATCCATGGGATTTTCCAGGCAAGAGTACTGGAGTGGGGTGCCATTACCTTCTCCGAAACACTTGCTACCAAAGCTACCGAAGCAAAATCTGACTATTTTTGACCTATCCTCTCCCTAAATAACACCCAACTATTCAAATAAGCAAAATATTGAAATAAATAGTACTGTTAAAACATATTCATCCTGCTTCTTCACTGTCCTCTCCCAATTCATTTACCAATGAGCTAAATTGATTCAGCACATGTTCTGGAGGTTCAATCTCTGGACACATGTCCCAAGCTCCCCCAAACCTCTTTGTAACTAAAGAAGTAGTCATATCTAAGCATATGCTGATACCTGAAATAGCAGTTTAAATATGAAATATATTTTTAGTTAAATATTTGATTTTCTTATTTCCCAGGAATCTTTTTAACCTGTGGCTCTTGTTGCTTCTGACAATTAGAGTTCCACGTAAGAAGAGAGAAATCTGTAGACAGTTCATTTTTTGTGAAAGTAGTATTGAGGGTCCTGGAAGACCATATCCCAGTAGGCATGAAACCTGCTTTGTTGCCATTGTTGTTCAGTTTCTCAGTAGTGACCAACTCTGCAAACCCATGGACTGAAGCTTGCCAGGATTCCCTGTCCTTCAACATCTCTCAGAGTTTATTAAAATTCATGTCCATTGAGTCAATGATACCACCTCATTCTCTGTCATCCCCTTATCCTCATGCCCTCAATATTTCCCAGCAGCAAGGTCTTTTCCAATGTGTCAGCTCTTCACACCAAGTGGTCAAAGGACTGGAACTTCAGTTTCAGCATCAGTCCTTCCAATGAATATTCAGGGTTGATTTCCTTTAGAATTGACTGGTTTGATCCCCATACTGTTCAAAGGACTCTCAAGAGTCTTCTCCAGCATCACAGTTCAAAAGCATCAATTCTTCAGCGCTCAGCCTTCTTCACAGTCCAACTCTCACATCTGTACATGACTACCGGAAAAAGCCATAGCTTTGACTATACAGGTCTTTGTTGGCAAAGTTATGTCTTTGCTAATTAATATGCTGTCTAGACTTGTGATAGCTTTTCTCCCAAGGAGCAAATGTTTATTAATTTCATGGCTGCACTCACCATCTACAGTGATTTTGAAGCCCAAGAAAATAGTCTGTCACTATTTCCATTGTTTCCCAATCTATTTGCAATGAAGTGATGAGACTATATGCCATGATCTTCGTTTTTTGAATGTTGAGCTTTAAGCCAACTTTTTCACCCTCCTCTTTCAGTTTCATTGAGAGGCTCTTTAATTCCTCTTCAATTTCTGCCATTAAGTTGGTGTCATCTGCAAATCTGAGGTTGTTGACATTTCTCCCGGCAATCTTGATTCCAGCTTATGCTTTATCCAGCCTGGCATTTCTCATGATGTACTCTGCATATAAATTAAATAAGCAGGGTGACAATATCCAGCCTTGACATACTCCTTTCCAATTAGGAACCAGTCCATTGTTCCACGTCTGATTCTAATTGTTGCTTCTTGATCTGCATAAAGATTTCTCAGGAGGCAGATAAGGTGGTCTGATACTCCCATCTATTTCAGAATTTTCCATAGTTTGGTGTGATCCATGCAGTCAAAGGCTTTAGCACAGTCAATGAAGCAGAAATAGATGTTTTTCTGGAATTCTTTTGCTTTTTCTACTGGTTTAGTGGATGTTGGCAATTTGATTTCTGGTTCCGTTGCCTCTTCAAAATTCAACTTGTACATCTGGACGTTCTCATTTCATGTACTCTTGAAGCCTAGCTTGAAGGATTTTGAGAAATACCATCCTAGCATGGTACTGAGCACAATTGTGTGGTAGTTTGAACATTCTTTGACATTGCCCTTCTTTGGAACTGCAATGAAAACTGACATTTTCAAGTCCTGTGGCCATTGCTGAGTTTTCCAAGTTTGCTGTTGTATTGAGTACAGCACTTTAATAGTATGAGCTTTCAGGATTTGAAATAGCTCAACTGGAATTCCATCATCTCCACTAGCTTTGTTCATCATAATGCTTTAAGATCCACTTGACTTCATGCTCCAATATGTCCTGTTCTAGGTGAGTGACCACACTGTCATGGTTATCCAGTTCATTAAGACTTTTTTTTTTTTTTTTTATAGTTCTATGTATTCTTGGCACCTCTTCTTAATCTCTTTGGCTTCTGTTAGGTCCTTAGTGGTTTCTGTCCTTTATTGTGCCCATTTTTGCAGGAAATGTTCCCTTTGTATCTCTAATTTTCTTGTAGAGATTACTAGTCTTTCCCATTCTATTTTTTTCCTCTATTTCTTTGAATTGTTCACTTAGGAAGACTTTCTTATCTCTCCTTGCTAGTCTTTGGAACTCTGCATTCAGATGGTATATCTTTCCTTTTCTCCTTTGCCTCTCACTTCTTTCTTTTTTCGCTATTTGTACGTCCTCCTCAGACAACCACTTTGCCTTCTTGAATTTCAGTTTTGATTGCTGCCTCCTGTAACATGGACCTCTGTCCATAGTTCTTCAGGCGCTGTCTCTACCAGATCTAATCTCTTGAATCTGTTTGTCACTTCCACTGTATGATCGTAAGGGATTTGATTTAGGTCATACCTGAATGGCCTATGGTTTTCACTACTTTCCTCAATTTAAGTTTGTATTTTGCAATAAGGGGCTCATGATCTGGGCCACAGTCAGCTCCTGGTCTTGCTTTTACTGACCTGACTGTATACAGTTTCTCCATCTTCAACTGCAAAGGATATAATCAACCTGATTTCAGTATTAACCATCTGGTCATCTCTTGTGTTGTTGGAAGAAGATGTATACTATGACCAGTGCATTTTCTTGGCAAAACTGTTAGCCTTTGCCCTGCTTCATTTGTACTCCAAGGCCAAACTTCTCTGCCATTCCAAGTATCTCTTGACTTCCTACTTTTGCATTCTAATCCCCTGTAATGAAAAGGACATTTTCTTTTGGTATTAGTTCTGGAAGATCTTATAGCACTTATGGAACCATTCAACTTCAGCTTCTTCAGCATTAGTGATTGAAGTATAGACTTGGATGACTGTGATATTGAATGATTTACCTTTGGAAACAAACCAAGATCATTCTGTTGTTTTTGAGATTGCAACCAAGTACTGCATTTCAGACTCTTTCATTGATGATAAGGGCAATTCCATTTCTTCTAAGAGATTCTTGCTCACAATAGTGGATATAATGGTCACCTGAATTAAATTTGCCCATTCCCATCCATTTTAGTTCACTGATTCCTAAAACGTTGATGTTCACTCTTGCCATCTCCTGTTTGACCATGTCCAATTTACCTTGATTCTTGAAGCTAACATTCCAGTTTCCTATGCAGTATTGTTCTTTATAGGATCAGACTTTACTTTTACCACCAGATACATCCACAACTGAACGTCATTCAGTGTCTTCATTCTTTCTGGAGTTATTTCTCCACTCTTCCCCACTAGTATATTGGACACCTACCAATCTGGGGGACTCATCTTTCAGTGTCATATCTTTTTGCCTTTACATACTGTTCATGGGCAAGAATATTCATGGATTCCCAAAGCAAGAATACCATCATTTTTCAAATGAAATTAATTCAGGGACTACACATATTGATTTTGGACAAAAATCACACAGAGCCTCAATTCTTTATGTGTGAGCTCCAGCACAGGTGGACTTCCACACTGATGAGTAATGGTCAGGACTTTTTGGTTGAGTGACATATATGGTTGAGGGGGCAGCTGAATAGTTCATGGAGGGAGGAATGTCTGACCACAAGGAGAGGTGCAAGATGTAGGTGGCTTCTGGAGACATTGCTACTATTCTTGGAATGGTGGTCAAGTTGATATTTGTAGTGAAACAAGTTAAACCATACGGATACGACAAATGAAGATCATAAATTTTAAATAAAGATATATAAAACAATTTGTGAAAAGCTTTATAATTTACTGCTTTACATAATGTGATCTTACTTCAAGGAAAGACTTGTTATCCAGCTCTTGCAAATATGGCCATTAGGGGTCTCCAGCTCTCAGGACCTTTAGAAATTGTTTCAGTTGCAGAAAGCTGCCCTAAGGTCACAATCCTTCTCAGAGAAGCTCACGACCAATGAGTAATCAATATAGGAGGATAAGGGCCTGACCATCTCCGTTCAGTTTGGTACAACTCTGAATGGCCTCGCTACCTACAGAGTTCCCTGAAGGATTGGCCAAGGCTATTACTGGGTCTGCATTACTTGTAACTCCTCCTTCTGCCCATTCCTTCTTCCTTCTCTTCCAATCAGCATTTGATTCCTGGGAAACTCAACATATGCTAGGATCTAAGGAGATACAGCACTCAGGAAAGGATAATTTCCTTTAGGAGATTTTCCAATCAATACCATAATCCCTTGCAACACTACTCATGGGTAGAAATATCTCCATTTACCTTCCATTTTTGAACCACTGTCACAAGACTGAATGCCCCTTGACAAGTTGAAATTGATATCCCTGACATTTTCAGCCCTTAGGACCTATTAATCCTCTTACAGTGATAAAGAACATGTTGAATTTTGCTTTCAAAGCAATACTTCCACACACCTATTATGTAGTGTTTTCAACCTAAATTTCACCATATCTTTTAACCTCCATCTCAGAGGTCAAGCTTTGAAATTATTTTAGAATCCTGAATGTCCTAAATCTTTTCCTGAAACACACTCTAATCATTCCAAAACTTTCATACAATGTACTGCTCAAAAAAAGAAATTCATTTATCTCTGTAAGGTACGAATATCATACAGAAGAGTGGGAGTGTCACTCACTTTGTATTAATACTTTTAGTAAGGATGCTTTGAATACTATTAACTATTTTAGCAACCACATCAATGCATTTACTCACTTTGTCTCCTGAACTTTTAAGAGTAAAGGAAAAATTAATAAATGAGCATGCATTGAAATTTAAAATACCTGTTTGTCAAAAGACTCTATTAAGAAAATGAAAAAGCAAATAATAGAATGGGGCAAAACATAAATTATATACCTACACCGACAACCCAAGAGATGACTCTACACATGGACATCACAAGATATCAATACTGAAATCAGATTGATTATGTTCTTTGCAACTGAAAGTGGAGAAACTTTTACAGTCAGCAAACACAAGACCTGGAGCTGACCATGGGTTAGGTCATGAGTTTTATTTTGCAAAATTCAGACTTAAATTGGAGAAAGTAAGGAAAACCACTAGGCCACTCAGGTACAACTTAAATTAAATCCCGTATGGATTTACAGTGGGGGTTGATGAATATTTCACGATGGTGTGATCACTCACCTAGAGCCAGACATCTTGGAATGTGAAGTCAAGTGGGCCTTAGAAAACATCACTAAGAACAAAGCTAGTAGAGGTGATGGAATTCCAGTTGAGCTATTTCAAATCCTGTAAGATGATGCTGTGAAAGTGCTGCACTCAATATGCCAGTGAATTTGGAAAACTCAGCAGTGGCCACAGGACTGGAAAAGGTCAGTTTTCATTCCAATCAAAAAGAAAGGCAATGCCAAAGAATGCTCAATTGCCCTCATCTCAAACACTAGTAAAGTAATGCTCAAAATTCTCCAAGTGAGACTTCAGCAATACGTGAACCATGAACTTCCAGATGTTCAAGCTGGTTTTAGAAAAGGCAGAGGAACCAGAGATCAAATTGGCAACATCTCCTGGATCATGGAAAAAGCAAGAGAGTTCCAGAAAAACACCTATTTCTGCTTTATTGACTATGCCAAAGCCTTCTACTGTGTGGATCACAATAAACTGTGGAAAATTCTGAAAGAAATGGGAATACAAGACCACCTGACCTGCCTCTTGAGAAGTCTATATACAAGTCAGGAAGCAACAGTTAGAACTGAACATGGAACAGACTGGTTCCAAATAGGAAAAGTAGTACATCAAGGCTGTATATTGTCACCCTACTTATTTAACTTATATGCAGAGTACATCATGAGAAACACTGGGCTGGAAGAAGCACAAGCTGGAATCAACATTGCCAGGAGAAATATCAATAACCTCAGATATGCAGATGACACCACCCTTATGGCAGAAGGAGAAGAGGAACTAAAAAGCCTCTTGATGAAAGTGAAAGAGGAGAGTGAAAAAGTTGGCTTAAAGCTCAACATTCAGAAAACGAAGATCATGGCATCTGGTCCCATCACTTCATGGCAAATAGATGGGGAAACAGTGGAAACATTGTCAGACTTTATTTTTGGGGGCTCCAAAATCACTACAGATAGTGATTGCAGCCATAAGATTAGAAGACACTTACTCCTTGGAAGGAAAGTTGTGACCAACTTAGATAGCATATTGAAAAACAGAGACATTACTTTGCCAACAAAGGTTTGTCTAGTCAAGGCTATGCCTTTTACAATAGTCATGTATGGATGTGAGAGTTGGACTGTGAAGAAATTTGAGCGCCGAAGATTTGANCATTACTTTGCCAACAAAGGTTAGTCTAGTCAAGGCTATGCCTTTTACAATAGTCATGTATGGATGTGAGAGTTGGACTGTGAAGAAATTTGAGCGCCGAAGATTTGATGCTTTTGAACTGTGGTGTTGGAAAAGACTCTTGAGAGTCCCTTGGACTGCAAGGAGATCCAACCAGTCCATTCTGAAGGAGATCAGTCCTGGGTGTTCTTTGGAAGGATTGATGCTAAAGCTGAAACTTCAGTACTTTGGCCACCTCACGCGAAAAGTTGACTCACTGGAAAAGACTCTGATGCTGGGAGGGATTGGAGGCAGGAGGAGAAGGGAACGACAGAGGATGAGATGGCTGGATGGCATCACTGACTCGATGGACATGAGTTTGAGTGAACTCCGGAAGTTGGTGATGGACGGGGAGGCCTGGAGTGCTGCAATTCATAGGGTCACAAAGAGTTGGACACCACTGAGCGACTGAACTGAACTGTACTGAACTGATTAATATTTCAAGGGTTAGATCTGGTACAAAGAGTGCCTGAAGAACTATGGATAAGTGTTCATACAGGAGACAGTGACCAAAACTATCTTCAAGAAAAAAAAAATGCAGGAAGGTAAAGTGGTTGTCTGAGGAAGTTTTACCACCAAGAGATAAGGAAAGAAGAGAAGTGAAAGGCAAAGGAGAAAGGGAAAGATATATCCAACTGAATGCAGAGTTCCAAAATAGCCAGAAGGGATAAGAAGACCTTCTTAAATGAACAATGCAAAGAAATAGAGGAAACGAAGATAATGGGAAACACTAAAGATCTCTTCAAGAAAACTGGAGATATTAAGAGAACATTTCATGCAAAGATAGGTACAATAAAAGACAGAAACAGTAATGTCCTAACAGAAGCTGAACAGAACAGGAGGAGAAGGAGGCGACAGAGGATGAGATGGTTGGATGGCATCACTGACTCGATGGAGATGAGTTTGAGCAAGCTCTGGGAGTTGGTGGTGGACAGGGAAGCCTGGTGTGCTGCAGTCCATGGAGTCACAAAGAGTCAGACACGACTGAGCAACTGAACTGAACTGAACAAAAGCTGAAGAGATTAAGAAGAGGTGGCAAGTATTCACAGAAGAACTAAGCAAAAAAGGTCTTAATGACTGGGCTATGCATGATGGCGTGGTCACTCACCTAGAGCTGCACATCCTGGAATGTGAAGTCAAGTGGGCTTTAGGAAGCATAACAACAAGCAAAGCTAGTGGAGGTGTAGGATTCCAGCTGAATTAATTCAAACCATAAAAGATGATGCTTAAAGTGTTGCAATCAATATGCCAGCAAATTTAGAAAACTCCAGCAATAACCACAAGAGTGGAAAATGTCAGTTTTCATTCCAATTCCAAAGAAGGGCAATGCCAAAGAATGCTCAAACTACCATACAATTGCACTCAGTTCACATGCTAGGAAGGTCAAATTAAGCTTTGGCAGTACATGAATCAAGAACTGCTAGATGTATAAGCTGGGTTTCAAACAGGCAGAGGAATCAGAGATCAAATTGCCAACATTTATTCAATTGTGGAGAAAGCAAGGGAATTACAGAAAAACATCTACCACTGTTTCTTTGACTATGTTAAAGTCTTTGAATGTGTGAATCACAACAATTTGTGGAAAATTCTTAAAGAGATGAGTGTAACAGACCACCTAACCTGTCTCCTGAGAAGCTGGTATGTGGGCAAAGAAGCAACAGTTAGGTCAGAATTTGGAACAGCTGACTGGTTCAAAATTGGGAAAGGAGTATGAAAAGGCTATATAATGTCACCCTGCATATTTAAATTATATGCAGAATATATCATGAGAAATAATGGGCTGGATAAATCACAGCTGGAATCAAGACTGATGGAAGAAATATCAAGAACCTCAGATATGCAGATGATCCCACTCTAATGGCAGAAAGTGAGAGGAACTAAAGTGCCTTTTGATGAGAGTGAAAGAGGAGAGTGAAAAACCTGGCTTGAAACTCCTCAAAATAAATGGGGAAATAGTGGAAGCAGTAATAGATTTTATTTTCTTGGGCTCTAAAACACTGCAGGTGATAAATGAAGCCATGAAATTAAAAGACACTTGCTCCTTGGAAGGAAAGGTATCACAAACTTTGACTGTACATTAAAAAATACAGACATCACTTTGCTGACAAAGGTACATACGGTCAAAGCTACAGTTTTTCCACTAATCATGTATGGATGTGAGAATTGGACCATAAATAAAGCTGAGCACCAAAGAATTGATGCTTTTGAACTGTGGTGTTGGAGGAGACTCTTGAGATTCCCCTGGACTGCAAAGAGATCAAACCAGTCAATCCTAGAAATCCATCCTGTATAATCACTGGAAGGACTGATGCTGAAGCTGCAATACTTTGGCCAGCTGATGCAAAGAGCTGACTCATTCAAAAAGACCCTGATGTAGGGAAAGATTGAAGGCAATAGGAGAAGGTGGCAGCAGAGAATTAAATGGTTAGATAGCATGACCAGCTCAATGGACATGAATTTGAACAAATGCTGGGAGAAAGTGGAGGACACAGGAGCCTGGCCCATTACAGTCCATGGGGTCACAAAGAATTGGACGTAACTTAGCAACTGAACAACAACAGCCTATACATATCATATATACATGTGCCTTATGTAAATTTTATGTATAGCTGATATGGCTTTTGGTACAATCATTTGGGAAAGTTGAACATGTAAGTTTGGCCTTGGAATACAAAATGAAGCAGGACAAAGGCTAACAAAGTTTTGCCAAAAGAATGCACTGGTCACAGCAAACACCCTCTTCCAACAACACAAGAGATGACTCTGCACATGGACCTCACCAGATGGTCAATACCAAAATCAGAATGATTCTTTGCAGCAGAAGGTGGAGATGCTCTAGACAGTCAGAAAAATCAAGACTGGGAGCTGACTGTGGCTCAGATGATTTAGTTCAGTTCAGTCACTCAGTCGTGTCCGATTCTTTGCAACCCGTGGATTACAACACACCAGGCTTCCCTGTCCATCACCAACTCCCAGAGCTTGCTCAAATTCATGTACATCCAGTCAGTGATGCCATCCAACCATCTTATCCTCTGTCGTCCCTTTCTCCTCCTGCCTTCAATCTTTCCCACCATCAGGATCTTTTCCAATGAGTCAGCTCTTCACATCAGGTGTACAAAGTATTGGAGTTTCAGCTTCAGCTTCAGTCCTTCCAATGAATATTCAGGACTGATTTCCTTTAAGATTGACTGGTTTGATCTCTGTGCAGTCCAAGGAGATCTAGTCAAAGCTATGACATCTGATCTGTCAAGACCATTCAGGTATGACCTAAATCAAATCCCTTACAATTATACAGCAGATGTGACAAATCAATTCAAGGGGTTATATGACAGACCGAATGCCTGAAGAACTATGGATGGAGGTTTGTAACATCGTACAAAATCTGGTGAGCAAAGCCATACCCAAGGGGGGAAAAATACAAAAAGACAAAATGATTGTCTGAAGAGGCCTTACAAATAGCTAAGAAAAGAAGAGAAGTGAGAGGAAAAGGAGAAAAAGAAAGATATACCCATCTGAATGCAGAGTTCCAAAGAATAGCAAGGAGAGATAAGAAAGACTTCCTAAGTGATTAGTGCAAAGAAATAGAGGAAAACAGTAGAGTGGGAAAGACTAGAGATCTCTTCAAGAAAACTAGAAATACAAAGGGAAGATTTCATGCAAAGATGGACACAATTAAGGAAAGAAGTGGTGTGAACCTAACAGAAGCCAAGAGATTAAGAAGAGGTGGCAAGAATTCAAAGAAGAGCTATACAAAAGAGATGTTGATGACCCAGATAACCACGATGGTGTGGTCACTCACTTACAGTTACTCATCCTGGAGTGTGAAGTCAAGTGGGTCTTAGGAAGAAGTATCTCTACAAACAAAGCTAGTGGAGGTGATGGGATTCCAGTTGAGCTATGTCAAATCCTAAAAGATGATGCTGTTAAATGTTATACTCAATAGGCCAGCAAATTTGGAAAGCTCCACAGTTGCCACGGGACTGGAAAAAGTCAGATTTCATTCCAATTCCAAAGAAAGACAATGCCAAAGAAAGACAAACTACTGCACAATTGCATTCTCTCACACACTAGCAGTCATGTCCACCTCTTTGTGACCCCTGGAATTCTCCATGCCAGAATACTGGAGTGGGTTGCCTTTCCCTTCTCCAGGGGAACTTCCCAACAGGAATCAAACTCAGGTCTCCTGCACTGCACTCAGATTCTTTACCAGCTGAGCCACAAGGGAAGCTAGTGTAGGAGACCTGGCTTCGATTCCTGGGTTAGGAAGATCCCCTGGAAAAAAGGAAAGGCTATCCATTCCAGTATTCTAGCCTAGAGAATTCCATGAACTGTATAGTCCATGGTGTCGGAAGAGTCTGACTTGATTGAGCAATTTTCACATCACACTACATCACAACATATGACATGCTAGCAAAGTAATGCTCAAAATTTTCCAAGTGAGACTTCAACAGTAAATGAAATGAGAACTTCCAGATGTTCAAGATGGATTTAGAAAAGGTAGAGGAACCAGAGATCAAATTGCCAACATCTGTTGGATCATGGAAAAAAAGAAGAGAAATGCTGCAAAACAAACATCTATTTCTTCTTCACTACTATGCTAAAACCATTGTGTGGATCACAAAAAAAAAAAAAAAAAACTGTAGAAAGTTCTTCAAGAGATGGGAATACCAGACCACCTTACCTGCCTCCTTAGAAATCTGTGTGCAGGTCAAAAAGCCACAGTTAGAACCAGACATAGAACAATGGACTTGTTCCAAATTGGGAAAGGAATACATCGGGGCTGTATATTGTCACCCTGCTTACTTATATGCAGAGTACATCATGAGATGTGCTGGGCTGGATGAAGCACAAACTGGAATCAAGATTGCCAGATAATTATCTATAACCTCAGATATGTAGATGACACTGCTCTCATGGGAGAAAGCAAACAGAAACTGAAGAGCTTCTTGATGAAAGTGAAAGAAGATAGTGAAAAAATTGGCTTAAAATTCAACATTCAAAAAAACTAAGATCATGGCATCTGATCCCATCACTTCATGACAAATAGATGGAGATACAATGGAAACAGTGATAGACTGTTTTTCTGGGCTCCAAAATCACTGCAGATGTTGACTGCAGTCATTATATTAAAAGACTCTTGCTCCTTGGGAGAAAAGTTATGAGAAACCTAGATTAAAAAGCAGAGACATTACTTTGCCAACAAAGGTCCATGTAGTCAAAGCTGTGGTTTTTCCAGTAGTCATGTATGGTTGTGAGAGGTGGGCCATAAAGAAGGCTGAGTGCCAAAGAATTGATGCTTTTGAACTGTGGTTTTTGGAGAAAACTCTTGAGAGTCCCTTGGGCTTCAAGGGGATCAAGCCAGTTAATCCTAAAAGAAATCAGTCCTGAATATTCATTGGAAGGACCGATGTTAAAGCTGAAGATCCAATACTTTGGCCAACTGGTGTGATGACTCATTGGAAAAGACCCTGATGCTGGGAAAGATTGAAGGCAAGAGGAAAAGGGGGCAAGAGGGGATGAGATGACTGGATGGCGTCACTGACTCAATGGACATGAGTTTGGGCAGGCTCTGGGAGTTGGTGATGGACAGGGAAGCCTGGTGTGTTATAGTACATGAGGTCACAAAAAGTTGGATATCACTAAAAGATGAATTGAACTGATTATCTTACTACACTGCAAGGCATATAGTCAACAGAAATGTAAATATGTATTCATCAAAAGACACATAGAAGTATATATGTAAAATCTCCATTCACAATAGCCAAAATATGAAAACAACCATATACCCATTGTAGTGGAATAGATAAAGAAATTGTATAATCATACTATGAAATACAAGACAACAATGAAAATAAATAAACAAATGTTATATAGGACAGCATAGATGGATCTGTTAAGCATAAGATTAAATGAGAGAAGCCATATTTTTAAAGTATATAATGGATAATTCCATTTATATAAAATTCAAAAACAAGCAAAAGTTATTTGTGGTGTTGGAAGTCAGGGTTATTGATATTTCTGAGGTTATTGATATTTCCCCAGCAATCTTGATTACAGCTTGTGCTTCTTCCAACCCAGTGTTTCTCATGATATACTCTGCATATAAGTTAAATAAGCAGGGTGACAGTATACAGCCTTGACATACTCCTTTTCCTATTTGGAACCAGTCTGTTGTTCCATGTCCAGTTCTAACTGTTGCTTCCTGACCTGCATATAGGTTTCTCTCGATGAAAGTGTAAGTGGAGAGTGAAAAAGTTGGCTTAAAGCTCAACATTCAGAAAACGAAGACCATGGCATCTGGTCCCATCACTTCATGGGAAATAGATGGGGAAACAGTGGAAACAGTGGCAGAATTTATTTTTGGGGGCTCCAAAATCATTGCAGATGGTGACTGCAGCCATGAAATTAAAAGAAGCTAACTCCTTGGAAGAAAAGTTATGACCAACCTAGATAGCATATTCAAAAGCAGAGACATTACTTTGCCAACAAAGGTCCATCTAGTCAAGGCTATGGTTTTTCCAGTGGTCATGTATGGAAGTGAGAGTTGGATTGTGAAGAAGGCTGAGCACCAAAGAATTGATGCTTTTGAACTGTGGTGTTGGAGAAGACTCTTGAGAGTCCCTTGGACTGCAAGAAGATCCAACCAATCCATTTTGAAGGAGATCAGCCCTGGGATTTCTTTGGAAGGAATGATGCTAAAGCTGAAACTCCAGTACTTTGGCCACCTCATGAGAAGAGTTGACTCATTGGAAAAGACTCTGATGCTGGGAGAGATTGGGGGCAGGAGAAGAAGGGGACAATAGAGGATGAGATGGCTGGATGGCATCACTGACTCAATGGGCGTGAGTCTGGGTGAACTCCGGAAGTTGGTGATGGACAGGGAGGCCTGGCGTGCTGTGATTCATGGGGTCGCAAAGAGTTGGACACGGCTAAGCAACTGAACTGAACTGAACTGAAGTCAGGGTGCCTCTCAGGAGGAGGTAGTTATTAGATGGAAGCACAAGAGGAATTTCTACAATATTAATAGTATTCCTCTTCTTGATCTGGATGCTGGTTACACATTTGTGCTCTCTTTGTGAAAACTCAGTGGGCTGTATTTGCTATTATTATTAGTTGTGCACTCTTCTGTAATATTTCAATAGAAAGTATTCAAGGTGAACTTATGATATAAATAATTGATATTTTGTTGCGATGAATGTGGGTTCATTTTAGAAAGCAATTGCTATTTCATAGCTATGGCTGTAGCACATTGTTCCTCATTTGTGTTTCTTTCATAGTAATAGTTGATTTCATCAACATTAGGTACTATGGCAGAGAAGAAAATGGCAACCCACTCCAGTATTCTTGTGATACTCCAGTGGAAAGAGGAATCTGGGGGGCTACAGTCCATGAGCCGTGAAGAGTTGGACACGACTGAAGTGACTGAGCATGCATGCATGCATAGGTATTATGGCAACAAGAGTAAAGCAAATAGACGGCCACTACTTTCACTTTTCACTTTCATGCATTGGAGAAGGAAATGGCAACCTACTCCAGTGTTCTTGCCTGGAAAATCCCTGGGACGGGGGAGCCTGGTGGGCTGCCGTCTCTGGGGTCACACAGAGTTGGACACGACTGAAGCGACTTAGCAGCAGCAGCAGTAATAAAGAAATTCTCACGTACTTACCTATGCAGCTACCATTCCTGGTGTTCTTTATTCCCTTGTATAGATTCAGATAGCTCTCTGGTGTCATTTTCCTTCTCATTTAAAGACTTCACCATTTCTCTTACTGGTAGCACAGACGGTAAAGTGTCTGCCTGCAATGCGGGAGACATGCAATTCAGGTTAAATCCCTGGGTTGGGAAGATCCCCTGGAGGAGAAAATGGCAACCCACTCCAGTACTCTTGCCAGGAAAATTCCATAGATGGAGAAGCCTGATAAGCTACAGTCTATGGGATCACAAAGAGTTGGACACAACTGAGTGACTTTACTTTGTACTTTGTACTTTATACCTTTTCTCTTAGTCCTGGATCTGTTGTGTTGAATTATTTCAGCTCTTAAACGTATCTGATAGAGTCTATTTTTAACCTTAATTTTTGTAAATAACCTATTATCTTTTCCACAGTATCTACTACAAATTTCTGAATAAAACAGAAACTAAGTGTTCACAATAAAAAAGAATGGGCAATATTTTTAATGCCTTTTAAAAATTTTTTTAAATTTTAGTTTATTTTTTATTATGTTTTATTACAGAATATTAAATGTAATTCCCTGTGCTATACAATAGGATCACCTTAAACAAGAGATACAGAGCATAAATACATCTTTTCTTGAAAACCCAAATCTAATATTTTGGGCATCAATGGTTTAACTCTTTTTTTTTTTTT
>SJYQ01095247.1:1022391-1046933 GCA_006410935.1 Redunca redunca
AGACCTAAATAGACATTTCTCCAAAGAAGACATACGGATGGCTAACAAACACATGAAAAGATGCTCAACATCACTCATTATCAGAGAAATGCAAATCAAAACCACAATGAGGTACCACCTCACACCAGTTAGAATGGCTGCGATCCGGAAGTCTGCAAGCAATAAATGCTGGAGAGGGTGTGGAGAAAAGGGAACCCTTTTACATTGTTGGTGGGAATGCAAACTAGTACAGCCACTATGGAGAACAGTGTGGAGATTTCTTTAAAAATTGCAAATAGAACTGCCTTATGACCCAGCAATCCCACTGCTGGGCATACACACCGAGGAAACCAGAATAGAAAGAGACACATGTACCCCAATGTTCATTAATATCAATTTAAAGATTAAACATGGAGGTTTAGCATGATAAAAGAACTTATCTCAGGCTATAAGGTTAGGAAATAATATATTTAGGATCCCAATGCAGATCACTTGATTCTTATTTGAGGACTATTTCCATGTTATCACCCCCTCCAGTAATCTCTCCTCTAACAGGTTAAATTGCCCTCTCAGGATCAGTCTTGCAAGTGTGATTATATACATTTATGTACAACTGCCATCTTGTCCACCTGTCTTAGATTGCTCAAGCCCAAAACAGAAAGTGTTTATTGATTTTACCAATATGAAGAAAAACAAGAAAGCTCATGTATCAAAATGAAGAACAATATTCAAACATAAATAGGAATTTAAAATTATGTCCTTGCTTTTGAATTATGGTGCTAAAGAGAACTCTTGAGAGTCCTTTGGACAGAAAGGAGATCAAAACTGTCAATTCTAAAGGAAATCAACCCTGAATACTCATTGGAAAGACTATGCTGAAGCTGAAGCTCCAATCCTTAGGCCACCTGATGCAAAGAGCTGACTCATTGGAAAAGACCCTGATGCTGGGGGAGAAGGGGGCAACAGAGGATGAGACGGTTGGATGGCATCACTAATACAATGTACATGTGTTTGAACAAATTCTAGGAGATGGTGAAGGACAGGGAAGCCTGGGATGCTGTAGTCACAGAGCGGGACATGACTTAAAGACTGAACAACAACAAATGGCATGGAGAAATGCAAGAAGTGAACACTTAATTCTTGTTGACTTAAAACATTCAGGCTTTCACTTAGTATTTTTAATTCAACACATATTGCCAGTAAAGTGAATCCTTGCAAGGAAGCAGCAAGATATAAAGCAGCATGTCTCTGAAGTTTCTAGATATACACTGAATAAATAGAGATTGACTTTGTTGCTCTTTTTTAAAAAGAAGCATCCAAGGACTCAGATTTCAGGAACACAACTTTCTTTGGAAGCATTCCAATTTTTAACTCAAGAAAGAGAGTCATGAATATTTAGCCTGGTACAATTGATGGGGGTTATTAATATAAGAAGAATGTTAGATACAGTAGAATCCAGTTTCAGAACAGCTGTCTGTGAGGTTTGCTGCAAGATAAATGTACATATTAACCACAAGATGATTTTAATTAAATATGGATCGCATGACAAGATCTTAAGTGGGAAGGGGCTAATAATGGAAGATTGCTAAAGGCCTTGTCTCTTCAGAGATGTGATTTATACTGATTAATGCTAAGGTCAATTGGAAAAGTGTTAAGAATTTTGAGAGAAATATCTAAGACAAAAGAAACAGAAAGATAAATCTCAAAAAAAACAAATACTGAATCAGCTGTTAAAAATAGTATATGAGAAGAAATAAGAAAATATCAAGAAAAGAGAGCAAATTTTAAAATTGCATACAAGATGTTAGGCAAATGATCAAATAAGTCAGTTATAAAATAAAATGTGATATCTCTGATATCTGGTAAAATGTGAAGGATGAAAGACAATTTTACTTACTGATACATGCTAAAAAACAAAGAACAATAAAAATGCTTTTAAAAACTACTTTATCTTCAACATAATAAGAGAAATGACACTATCAGAAATGAAAACTAAAAGCAGATATCCCCCAAACAGTGATATTTGGATTTTAAGGCAGAACATAGGTGAGGAGGACAGAGAATCCCTCGGACACTGATCAGGAACAGGTTTCTTGCCTGGCATAGCACCATATTGAAAGGCTTGTCCCATGGTTCTTTGTTAGTAATGAAATCAAAGTCTGTGGACTAGGTATGGGAAATGGCAGAAAATGTCCCTTGAGAGAACCAACATGAAACCAAAAAGCAGCAGGAGAAGTGAAGTCAAAGGAGACATAGATATGCCACTTCTAGTTGTGCGTGACCTACCCTGGGAGTCTGGGGAGACTTTGGAGGCAAGGCAGAGCCAAGAAGGAGAAGAGAGACTCATTTCCAGTTTACAGACAGGGAGTGTGACTGGGTGAGCACTGCTCAGAGCCACACAGACTCTGAGAGAGCTATGCTCCCCAGTAAATGTGTGGTTTTTTGGGTTTTTTTTTTTGTTGTTGTTGTTGTTTTTAAGAGACTCAGTGAAGAAATGTTCAAGAAAATAAATCCAAATAGAAATTTAAAGCTCTTCTACTTTTCTTCCCACTCTCAAAACACACTGGAAAATAGCCTCACTCTTTCAAAGAGAAGTAGTAAAGTGAAGAACCAGCTATGGACTTGTGAATAGAAACTGTAAAGCAAAGAAAGGAAAGGCAAATAAGTAAAAGACAGATGACATACACACAGCCCAAGAGAAATTACTTAAGAAATCAGACAAATAGATCTCCATATTCAAGAATATTGTAAACATAATTTCAAAAATTAAGAAGGACACCAATTATACATACAGGTAGTCAAATAACAGGAGGAAGAAAGAAGAAAGCTCCCCAAAATGAAGATAAAAAAAAAAAAAAAACTTAAGGGAGGAAAAAAATGAATTCACCTCTCTATAATAAAACAATGAAAAAATTATTTTAATTAAACTTTGGAAATTATCCTACATGCATAAGCAAATGGCAAAAATCTTTATTCAAAGAAATTCTAAATACTGGTAAGAATAATCAGAATTTGTGGTACTTGTGCTATGGCCTGCTATCTTCCTGCCTACCTGGAGTTCATTGTGACTCCAGTTCACAGTTAATGGCTACAGTCTCTCTCTACTAGGACCAGCCCATCAGTATTTTTCATCCCCTCCCAATAAATTGCAGGTGATTTCAGCCAAAGAATTAAGGGGTTGACTCCTACCTGAGTAGAGTACTCAACACCAATCATAGGACATAGGCTCTATACCAGGCATAGCAGACTGAGAGTAATGGGGCCCTGATCACTCTCAACCAAATTTACTTATACAGTAGGGGTTCCAGATCAGGAGAAGCAAGCTTAAAAGACCAAAGGCTAACATTTCTTTCTAGTCTCCCACTGATAAATCAGGAGTGTTACTCTAAACAAGGAAAGATATTGTACCCACCATTTGTCCTGGAGCAGTGACTCAGAGATTTTCCCCAGGGGAGAAGTAGGCCATAAGAATAGACAGGTTCTTGAAGCAGTATGGGAAAGCTCATGCCTGAGGGCCCTATCAAAAACACTGGGGATATTAAATTGGGAGGAGGTTCATAGCTTCGTGAAAGCAACAAGTCAAATTGTAGGTCAGCTAAGTCACCAGATAGAACCAAGGAAAGAGAAGCTAAGGGCCCTCCTGCAGTAAGAACAACCTCAGAAACAAGCCTAAAATCTACTCCTGAAAAAGAGTACAAAATTAATTGAATGAGACTTTGTCACCCTGCTTATTTAACTTATATGCAGGGTACATCATTAGAAACGCTGGACTGGAAGAAACACAAGCTGGAATCAAGATTGCTGGGAGAAATATCAATAACCTTAGATATGCAGATGACACCACCCTTATGGCAGAAAGCGAAGAGGAACTAAAAAGCCTCTGGATGAAAGTGAAAGAGGAGAGTGGAAAAGTTGGCTTAAAGCTCAACATTCAGAAAATGAAGATCATGGCATCCGGTCCCATCATGTAATGGCGAATAGATGGGGAAACAGTGGAAACAGTGTCAGACTTTATTTTTGGGGGTTCCAAAATCACTGCAGATGGTGACTGCAGCCATGAAATTAAAAGATGCTTACCCCTTGGAAGAAAAGTTATGACCAACCTAGATAGGATATTCAAAAGCAGAGACATTACTTTGCCGACTAAGGTCCATCTAGTTAAGGCTATGGTTTTTCCAGTAGTCATGTATGGATGTGAGAGTTGGACTGTGAAGAAGGCTGAGCGCCGAAGAATTGATGCTTTTGAATTGTGGTGTTGGTGAAGACTCTTGAGAGTCCCTTGGACTGCAAGGAGATCCAACCAGTCCATTCTGAAGGAGATCAACCCTGAGATTTATTTGGAAGGACTGATGCTAAAGCTGAAACTCCAGTACTTTGGCCACCTCATGCGAAGAGTTGACACATTGGAAAAGATTTTGATGCTGGGAGGAATTGGGAGCAAGAGGAGAAGGGGACGACAGAGGACGAGATGGCTGGATGGCAAAACTGACTCGATGGACATGAATCTGAGTGAACTCTGGGAGTTGGTGATAGACAGGGAGGCCTGGCATGCTGCGATTCATGGAAAGAGTTGGGCACGACTGAGGGACTGAGGGACTGAACTGAACTGTATGCAATTTATGGTCCAGGGCATTATCTAAAACAATATAACAATTTCTCAACAATCAGAGGTGAATAAAAACTGCCCCTTCATGGATCACTGTCACATGGTGACAACACAAGAGACATTTCTCCACAACACAAGAGATGACTTTACACATGGACATCACCAGATGGTCAATACTGAAATCAGATTGATTATATTCTTTGCAGCTGAAGATGGAGAGGCTCTATACAGTGGAGGTGACAAATAGATTCAAAGGATTAGATCTGGTAAACAGAGTGCCTGAAGATCTATGGACAGAGGTTCATAATATTGTACAGGAGGCACTGACCAAAACCATCCCAAAGAAAAAGAAATGCAAGAAGACAAACTGGTTGTCTGAGGAGGCTTTGCAAATAGCTGAGGAAAGAAGAGAAGCAAAAAGCAAGGGAGAAAGGGAAAGGTATACCCAACCGAATTCAGAGTTCCAGAGAATAGCAAGGAAAGACAAGGCCTTCTTCAATGAACCATTCAAAGAAATAGAGGAAAATAAGATAAGGGGAAAAACTGGAGATCACTTCAAGAAAATTGGAGATATTGAACATTTCATGCAAATATGAGCACAATAAAGGATAGAAATGGTAAAGACCTAATACAAACAGAAGAGATCAAGACATGATGGCAAGAATACACAGAAGAACTGTACAAAAAGGATCTTAATGATCTGGATAACCATAACGGTGTCATCAGTAACCCAGAGTCAGGTATTCTGGAGTGTGAAATCAGGTGGGCCTTAGGAAGCACTGTGGACTTCCCTGATAGCTCATCTGGTAAAGAATCCGCCTGCAATACAGGAGACCCCAGTTCAATTCTTGGGTCAGGAAGATCCCCTGGAGAAGGGACAGGTTATCCACTCCAGCATTCCTGGGCTTTTCTGGTGGCTCAGACAGTAAAGAATCTGCCTGCAAAGCAGAAGACTTGGGTTGGATCCTTGGGTTGGGAGGATCCCCTGGCGGAGAGTGAGGCAACCCACTCCAGTATTCTTGCCTGGAGAGTCCCCATGGACAGAGGAGCCTGGTGGGCTACAGTCCGTGGTGTCCCAAAGTGTCGGGCATGACAGCGACTAAGCACAGCACAGCAGAGGAAACACTGCTGCCAATAAAGCTGGAAGAGGTGACAGAATTCCACAAGAGCTATTTAAAATCCTAAAAATTGAAGCTATTAAAGTGCTGCATTCCATTGTCAGCAAATTTGGAAAAGCCAGCAGTGGCCACAGAATGGGAAAAGGCCATCTTCACCCCAATTCCCAAGAAGGGCAGTACTAAAGAAGTAACAGGCAAGTTTGGCTTTCGGGTACAAAATGAGGCAGAGCAAAGGCTAACAGAGTTTTGTCAAGAGAACACACTGGTCACAGCAAACATCCTCTTCCAACAACAAAAGAAATGACTCTACCCATGGACATCAACAGATGGTCAATACCTTAATCAGACCAATTATATTCTTTGCATCTGAAGATGGAGAAGCTGTATACAACCAACAAAAACAAGAGTAGGAACTGTCATTCAGATCATGAACCCCTTATTGCAAAATTCAGACATAAATTGAGGAAAGTATGGAAAACCAATAAGCCATTCAGGTATGAACTAAGTCAAATCCCTTATGATTATACTGTGGAAGTGACAAATAGATTCAAGGAATAGATCTGATAAGAACCATAGTCAGAGTTTTGTAACATTGTACAGGAGATGGTGAACAAAACAATCCTCAAGGAAAGAAATACAAAAATGGAAAATGGTTGTCTGAAGAGACCTTACAAATGGCTGAGAAAGAAAAGGAGGGAAAGGCAAAGGAGAAAAGTAAAGATATACTCATCTGAATGAAAGTTCCAAAGGATAGTAAGGAAAGATAAAAGAAAGCCTTCCTCAGTGATCAATGCAAAGAAATAGAGGAAAACAGTAGAATGGGAAAGACTAGAGATCTCTTTAAGAAAATTAGAGATACGAAGGGAATGTTTTGTGCAAAGATGGGCAAAATACAAAAACTGTATGGACCTAACCGAAACAAAAGATGTTAAGAAGCGGTGGCAAGAAAACACAGAATAACTATACAAAAAAGATCTTAATGACCTGGATAACTACGATGGTGTGATCACTCATCTAAAGCCAGATATCCTAGAGTGTGAAGTCAAGTGTGGGCCTTAGGAAGCATTACTACAAACAAAGCTAGTGGAGGTGATGGAATTCCGGCAGAGCTATTTCAAATCCTAAAAGATGGTGCTATTAAAACACTGCATTCAATATGTCAGCAAATTTGGAAAACCCAGCAGTGGCCACAGGACTGGAAAGTTTTCATTCCAATCCCAAAGAAGGGTAATGCCAAAGAATGTTCAAATTACTGCATAATTGTACTCATTTCATATGCTAGCAAGATAATGTTCAAACTCCTTCAAGCTAGGCTTTAACAGTATGTGAACAGAGAATTTCCAGGTGTACAAACTGAATTTAGAAAAGGCAGAGGAACCAGAGATCAAGTTGACATAAAGCAAGGGAATTCCAGAAAAACATCTACTTCTGCTTCATTGACTATGCTAAAGCCTTTGACTATATTGTTGCTGTTCAGTCACTCTGTCATGTCCGACCCTTTGAAACCGTATGGACTGCAGCACGCCAGACTTTGCTGTCCTTTAGCATCTCCCAAAGCTTGCTCAAAAACTCATGTCTATTGAGTTGGTGATGCCATCCAATCATATCATCCTCTGTCATCCCCTTCTCTTCCAGCCTTCTATCTTTTAGAGCAACAGGGTCTTTTCCAATAAATATACTCTTCACATCAGGTGGCCAAAGTAGATCACAAAGAACTGTGGAAAATTCTTAAAGAGATGGAAATACCAGACCACCTTACCTGCCTCCTGAGAAACCTCTTGGAGGTCAAGAAACAATGGATATGGAACAGTGGACTGGTTCAAAATTGGAAAAGGTGTACATCAAGGCTGTATATTGTCACTCTCTTTACTAACTTATATGCAGAGTACATCATGCAAAATGCCAAGCTCAGGCTGGAATCAAGATTGCTGGGAAAAATATCAGTAAACTCAGATAGGCAGATGACTCCACTCTAATGGCAGAAAGCAAAGAGGAACTAAAGAGCCTCTTGATGAAGGTTAAAGAGGAGAATGAAAAAGCTGGCTTAACACTCAACAGTCAAAAAACTAAGATCATGGCATCCAGTCCCATCACTTCATGGCAAATCGATGAGGAAAAAATTGAAACAATGACAGACTTGATTTTCTTTGGCTCCAAAATCATTTCAGATGGAGACTATAGCCATGAAATTAAAAGACGTATGCTCCTGGAAGGAAAATTATGACAAACATAGATAGCATATTAAAAAACAGAGATATCACCTTGCTGACAAACATCCATGTAGACAAAGCTATGGTTTATCCAATAGTCATGTACAGATGTGAAAACTGAACCACAAAGAAGACTGAAGGATGAAGAATTGATGGCTTTCGAACTGTGGTGCTGGAGAAGAATCTGAGAGTCCCTTGAACAGCAAGGAGATCAAAGTGGTCAATTCTAAAGTAAATCAACGCTTTATACCACTTGGAAGGACTAATGCTGAAGCTGAAGCTCCAATATTTGGCCACCTAATGCGAAGAACTGACTCACTGGAAAACTGACTCATTGATGCTGGGAAAGATTAAAGGCAGGAGGAGAAGAGGACAAGAGAGGATGAGATGGCTAGATGGTATCACTGATTTAAAGTTCATGACTTTGAGCAAACTCTAGGAGATAGTGGAGGACAGGGAAGCCTGGCATGCTGCAGTCCAAGGAATTGCAAAGAGTCAGATACTACTGAGCGACTGAACAACAACAAAAGAATGTTCAAACTACCGGACAATTGCACTCATTTCCCATGCTAGTAAGATAATGCTCAAAATCCTTCAAGCTAGGCTTCAACAGTATGTGAACCAAGACCTTCCAGATGTACAAGTTGGGTTTAGAAAGCACAGAGGAACCAGAGGTCAAATTTCCAACACTTGCTGGATCATAGAAAAAGCAAGGGAATTTCGGGAAAACATCTATTCATTGATTATGCTAACGCCTTTGACTGTGTGGATCATAACAAACTGTGGAAAACTGTTAAAGAGATAGGAATATTAGATCATCTTATTGTCTCCTGAGGAAACTGTATGCAGGTCAAGAAGCAATAGTTAGAACCAGACATGGAAGAATTGACTGGTTCCAAATTGAGAAGAGTATGACAATGATATATTGTCACCCCGCTTATTTAACTTATATGCAGAGCACATAATGCAAAATGCTGGGCTGGATGAGTTACAAGCTGGAATTCAGACTGCTAGGAGAACTACCAACAACCTCAGATATGTAGATAATAACACTTTAATGGAAGAATGAGAAGAAGAACTCCCATCATTTCATGGCAAAAAGAAGTGGAAAACATGGATGCTGTGAGAGATTTCCTCTTCTTGGGCTCTAAAATTATTTTGGATTGTAATTGCAGTCATGAAATTAGAAGATGATTGCTTCTTGGAAGAAAAGTTATGATACCAAGACAGTGTATGAAAAAGCAAAGACACCACTTTGCTAACAAAGGTTCATATTTTCAAGGCTATGCGTCATTCCAGTTTTCATGTATGCATGTGAGAGTTGGACCATAAGGAAGGCTGAGCACTGTGGTGCTGGAGAAGACTCTTCAGATCCTTTGGTCATCAAGGGGATCAAGCCAGTCAATCCTAAAGGAAATCAATCCTGAATATTCATTGTAAATACTGATGTTAACCTGAAGCTCCAGTACTTTGGCCATCTGATGGGAACAACCTATTCATTGGAAAAGACCCTGATGCTGAGAAAGATTGAGGGCAGATGGACAAAAGGGCAACAGAGGATGAGATGGTTAGATGGCATCACCAATTCATTGGACATGAACTTGAGCAAACTCCTGGGAGATGGTGAGGGACAGGAAGACCTGGCATGCTGCAGTCCATGGGGTCACAAAAAGTGGGACGTGACTTGGTAACTGAATAACAAAAACAAAGCTTCACACTGGGAGTAGAGGGAATAGACTCCACCAAAACAGACCAGCCAAGTCACTAAATAAAGAAACACTCAAACAACAACTCTAGAGTAGAATCAATACTCAGAGTTGCTAAAATATGTTATCTAAAATGCCTGATTTTTAACAAAAAATTATGAAACATGCACAGAAAACAGGAAAGTTTCTTTGTAAGGACCCCCAAACAAAAGGGGAGGAAGAGGCAACAGAAGCTACATGTAAAAGGGTCCAGATATCTAACTTAACAAAAACTTCAAAGTTTTCATAAATACACTTATTTTAAGCATATTTATGAAAAGTTTATAATAAATATACATAATTTAAATATATATAATATATTATGCATGATATAGATTTTAATATATGCATTACAATGTTGAAAACCACACCTGACACAAGAAAAAAAATACCAAAAAATCATAATCTTAAAAAAGCATATGAAGTTGTACTTATGACTATTTTTTTTCCTCTGCAACTTCCCTCTCCCCTTACCTTGCACATAGAGTGATATCTATAGATTTTCAGGTGTGTCCAGGTTTCCAGCACTGCAAAAGAGTGAGCATACCTCCTCTTATTCAACCAGTCAACTGTGGTGGTGTATTGTGAAGATTAATGGTTTAATACGGGATTGTGCTTAGACCAGTCTTCTGCACACAGAAAGTACTCAAGTGTTAGCCATTGTTATTATTTATTGGATGTTCATTATTTACAAAGGGGCTTTACGTGCTTCTTAGGGAGCAGTCTTCTAAAAGCTTACAATGTAGTAGGAGAGACAGGACATGTACATAGCAGCTAGAGTTACTTTTTTAAAAAACATTGGATGATACCTTCAGTATAAAAATCTTCAAATTCTTATCAGGCATCTAGTGGTCTACTTCTATCTACCAACATAGTCACATATTGCACTATCTTGTATCACTTTATCTTTTGTTCTTTAAACTATAGCTATATTGGATTATTTCATTTCCTGGAATGCAAACTCTATTAGGAGAAGGAATTTTCTTCTGTTTTGTTTAGTGATGAAACTCCAGCATCTATGATGTTATCTAGCACACAGGAAAAGATCTGTCTATCTATCTATCATTTATTATTGAATAAATGTCAGTGTTAGCATTTGCAACTCTCTCAGCTTGGTGGGTAAAGAATCTGCCTGCCAATGCATGAGATGTGGGTTCAATATCTGGGTCAGGAGGATCCCCTGGAGGAAAAAATTGCAACCCACTCTGGTATTCTTGCCTGGAGAATCCCATGGACAGAGAAGCCTGGCAGGCTATAGTCCGTAGGGTCACAAAGAATCAGACACAATTGAGCAACTAAGTACAAGCACCTGGATGTACAGGACTGCCTGATGAAATCACACTAAATGAAGAGGAAAAGAACAAAGATTAAAAATTAATAGAACTAAAAGAAAGACAAGAGGTCTATTGCATATGTGTAACTGAATTCTTTGAAGAAGATAATAGGGAAAAAAATTAAGTAAAAATAAGCAGAGATAGAAGAATATTTTCCTGAAATAAAGAAGACATGAATTTTCTGTTCAAAAAGACATGCCATCTTCCAGGAAAATACAAGCATCAGTAGTCATAACTGGAATAGTTAATAACTTCAAGGAAAATGAAATGATAGCATGGGCATCCATATTATCTAAACCCAATGAAGAAAACTGTAGCTTAAACATAAAGGTATAACTCATAAAACACATCTATTTAAATTTTTAAAACCATTTCTAAATAAATTAGGATAAAAAAAGGAATTCATAACTGGGTTTCTAGGTAGTAAAGTATGTGCATGCATGCTCAGTTGCTCAGTCGTGTCTGACTCTTTATGACCCCATGGACTGTAATACAGGACCCCACCAGGCTCCTTTGTCCATAGGATTTCCCAGGCAAGAATACTGGAGTAACTTGGCATTTCCTCCTCGAGGAGATCTTCCCTACCTAGCAATCAACCTACATCTACATTTGCAGGTGGATACTTTTACCACTGAGCCACCTGGAAAGCCCACTGATGAAAAGATAGACAATGATTAATAGAATAAAATTTATATTTAAGAAATAAACCCACACATCTATGGTCAGCTGACTTTGTACACAGGTGTCAAGGCCATTCAAAGAGGAAAGAATACTCTTTCAACAAATAGTTCATCCAAATTAAAAAAAAATTTTTCTTATCTCATGGTATATAAAAAAAAAAATCCTCAAAATGGATCAAAGGCCTATATATAAAAGCCAAAATTATAAAACCCTTAGAAGGAAGCATATGGTTAGTCTTCAAGACTTTGGATTTGGCAATCATTTCTTACATATGATATCAAAAACACAGGCAAAAAAAAATAAAAGATTAATGAACTTCATCAAAATTAATTGTGCATCAAACAATATTATCAGGAAAAAGCATAGAATTACAGAAAACATTTTAAACAACATATGTGATAAGATTCTAGTATTCAGAGAATATAAAGAACTCTTCAGTTCAGTTCAGTTCAGTTGCACAGTCATGTCCAATTCTTTGTGACCCCATGGACTGCAGCATGCCAGGCCTCCCTATCCATCACTAGCTCCCGGAGTTTATGCAAACTCATGTCCATTGAATCGGTGATGCCATCCAACCATCT
Source organism: Redunca redunca (assembly GCA_006410935.1). Taxonomy (NCBI): domain Eukaryota; kingdom Metazoa; phylum Chordata; class Mammalia; order Artiodactyla; family Bovidae; genus Redunca; species Redunca redunca. The sequence goes on from SJYQ01095247.1 coordinate 1,034,646, forward strand.
CAACCTCTGTCTTCCCCTTCTCTTCCTGCCTTCAGTCTTTCCCAACATCAGGGTCTTTTCAAATGATCGGTTCTTCGCATCAGGTGGCCAAAGTATTGGAGTTTCAGCTTCAACATCAGTCCTTCCAATGAATATTCAGAACTGATTTCCCTTAGGATCTACTGGTTGGATCTCCTTGCTGTTCATGGGACTCTCAAGAGTCTTCTCCAACACCACAGTTCAAAAGCATCAATTCTTTGGTGCTCAGCTTTCTTTATAGTCAAACTCTCACATCCATACATAACTACTGGAAAAACCTTAGCTTTGACTAGATGGACTTTTGTTGGCAAAGTAATGTCTCTGCTTTTTAATAAGCTGTCTAGATTGGTCTTAACTTTTCTTTTAAGGAGCAAGCATCTTTTGATTTCATGGCTGCAGTCACCGTCTGCAGTGATTTTAGAGCCTAAGAAAATAAAGTCTGACACTGTTTCCACTGTTTCCCCATCTATTTGCCTTGAAGTAATGGGACCAGATGCCGTAATCTTAGTTTTCTGAATGTTGAGTTTTAAGCCAACTTTTTCACTCTCCTCTTTCACTTTCATTGAGAGGTTCTTTAGTTCCTGTTCACTTTCTGCAATAAGGGTGGTATCATCTGCATATCTGAGGTCATTGATATTTCTCCTAGCAATATTGATTCCAGCTTGTGCCTCATCCAGCCCAGCATTTCTCACGATGTACTCTGCATATAAGAACTCTTATAACTTAACAATTACAAAACAAGGCCAAAAAACCTAATTTTAAATTGGGCAAATGACTTTAGACTTTTCATCAGAGAAGATGTACAAATGGTTAATGACATATGAAAAGATGTTCAATATTATTAGTCATGAGGAAAATGCAAATCAAACCCACACTGAAATACCATTTCCAATACATCAGAATAGCTGGAAAATAATGGCAGACAATAGCAGGCGTTGGTGAGAGGGTGGGGGAATTGTAACCCTCATACATTTGCCAGTGGGAATGTAAAATAATGTGCCTTCTGTGGAAATGGTTTGGTGGTTCATCAATAAGCTTAACATACAATTATCATATGACTCAGGCATTCTACCTAAAAAAGAATGGAAAACAGATGTTCAAACAAAAACATGCATTTTAATGTTAGCAACCACACTATCCACAATAGCCAAAAGGTGAGAACAACATAAATGTCCATCACTCAATGAATGAATAAACAAATATCCATATAATAGAATATTTTCCAGCTATAAAAGGGAATGAATACAGATATATACTACAACACGGATGAAAACATGCTAACTGAAAGAAGCCAGATACAAAAGGCCAATTGTATGATTCCATTCCTATGAAGTAGCCAGAAAAGATTATCCATTGAGGTCAGAAGGAAAGTTACAGAAGCCTAAGCAATTCTCTGTTGTCTGTTTTCCTTTTCTACAAAATCAGATTTTTGGAGTAGTTTGTACAAAATGTCCCTTCCAGGTCTAGCCCTTGTCATCATCGTATGAGTTAGCACGATTGTCATTAATAGCAGTTTCTTTTTTAATTTCTTCTAAGAAAGTAAGATTGCTTCACACAGAAGTTCCCTTTCATGTTCTCAGCCTCAAAGAAACACTGGAGGTGTGAACAGATTGGAAAGATGAATCTCATCCTTTATTAGGTAATCACTAGGCAGAGTAGTTGGTAATTTTCCTCATATGGTTCCCTCTTCTTCACTTATACAAGTGCTTCAAATAATGATCTCTCTGTCTCTCTCTCTATCTATGTCTCTGTCTCTCTTTCTATCTATGTCTCTGTCTCTCTCTCCTATACATATATGAGATTTCTCCAACAACACCTATCCTGGTACAAAGAGAATTCTAGATTTAGGCAAAGAAGATCATATGCCTCTATTTCATCCCCAGATTATCAAACTCTCAACCAAAACGTTGGCTTTCATCAAATATCGAATGTTCATTTTTGCTGCCTCTTGGGGAAATGACCTAGTTTGTATTTGTGGAGAAGCCATGTAAAGAGCTTGTGCCTCCCTCACTTTCACTTTTCAAAGGCTCTGATACTCACCCCACTCCACAATAGCTCTCATTTCCAACCCATTAATTCTGAGACAACTTTACAAAGCCACATGCTGTAGACAGAAAACAACAGTCCAGCTTCCTCTTTGCTCTTTGGACAAAATAAAAGAGTCATCACAGAGGGTAGAAAAGCCACATGAACTCAGACTGCCTAAATGATCCAGTGCATCCCAGACGACCTGAAACCAACAAGCACCATGCAGCACTGGTTATTGAAAAGACACTGTCAGGAAAACAGCCACCTAGAGATCCTGAAGGAGCCCGAACCCCCTCTGCTTCCAGCCCAGTGCTTCACTCCACCATGTCCTCCCACCATTGTTTTGTGCTGAATGCATACACCTCATGAGCTTTTCATCGGCTCTTAAATTCACTGCTGCTCAAGCATGAAATATCTTTGGGTTCCATTAAAAAAATAAATGTGCTAACAAGCTGTTAAACCACATTTTACAACAAACACATCAAACTGATGACTTAGCTTCAAAAATATGAAGTAACTGGAATAATAAAGGCTTTGTAGAACTTGGGTAAATGAAGTGATTACCTCACAGTGAGAGAAATCTGTGGGGCACATCCATGTAATCAAAAAAATAAGGTCCTGATCCTCAGAGGAGAATTCAAAACACTCTGCCTTGCCTCCGAACAGTCCTGAGCCCAAAGGGTTTGGACAGGAGGAAAAACAACAGAGGTACAAAGAAAAAAAAGAAGCAGCGGGCGGGGGTGGGAGAAAGAAAGAAATTCAGTCAGTCCTTTGATTAACAAGACTTCTTGCTGGACTTAAGTACAAACAGCTGCCTGGACTCCAACAGCCAAGCCTAAATCTAAACACTCCACTGTTTACATAACCCAAACTTAATCAAGAGACCATATAATCCAGCAATTTAAAGTATCCCTAAGAGTTTCAATGTAATGTTGGTTTTCTCACAAGCCAGTCCATCAACAAGCAGTTTAAAATGCCAGCTATTCCTGCTTCAAGCTTGCAGCATCTCTTGCACTGCTCATACTGCAGAGCTATTCAGGGAGAATACTTAGATGATTTGGCACTATCAACCATTTCCTGTTATTCTTCTGTTGGCACAGTACACAGTATTTGTTTAATAAATCCAGAATCCAGATTGTATTATTTTAAGCTTGGTTTGATAGGGTTTAACATTACAGCAATATCACTACCAGTATGGAAATACATTTCTTTATTCTTCTATGGTTTTCATTACCATAAAGGATGTGCTCTGAGATGGACAGTTGATGGCAATTTTCATGAGAAACAGAATGACAGAAGGGAAATTATGAGAAAGATATTGAAAAAGAAAAATGCCCAAGAGGTTAAACTGAGACTGAAAGTCAAACGCCAAGAGAGCAGTGATATAACCTAAATGAGAGAAGCCAGCTGGGCTCTAGAGTGATGGAATGAGCACAGAATATTCAGGCAAATAGGAGTTCATATACTCCATTTAAAGAAGGCCTATGCTGCCCAGTTCTAATGCATTTTGAAAAATAACATCTGTTCAGTTCAGTTCAGTTCAGGTGCTCAGTCATGTCTGGCCCTTTGCAACCCCATGGACTGCAGAAGGCCAGGCTTCCCTGTCCATCACCAACTCCCAGACCTTGCTCAAACTCACGTCCATGGAGTCAGTGATGCCATCCAACCATCTTATCCTCTGTCATCCCCTTCTCCTCCTGCCCTCAATCTTTCCTATCATCAGAGTCTTTTCCAGTGAGTCAGTTCTTCACATCAGGTGGCCAAGTATTGAATTTCAGCTTCAGCATCAGTCCTTGCAACAAATGTTCAGGACTCATTTCCTTAAGGATGGACTCCTTGCAGTCCAAGGGACTCTCAGTGGCCTTCTCTAATACCACATTATCAATTCTTCAGCGCTCAGCTTTCTTTATAGTCCAACTCTCACATCTATATGTGACTACTGGAAAAACCATAGCTTTGACTAGATGGACCTTTGTCAGCATAGTAATGTCTCTGCTTTTTAATACACTGTCTAGGTTGCTCATAGCTTTTCTTCCAAAGAGCAAGCATCTTTCGATTTTATGGCTACAGTCACCACCTGCAATGAGTTTGGAACCCAGGAAAAGAAAGTCTGTCACTGTTTCCATTGTTTCCCCATCTATTTGCCATGAAATGATGGGACCAAATGACATAATCTTAGTTTTCTGAATGTTAAGTTTTAAGCCAACTTTTTCACTCTCCTCTTATACCTTCATCAAAAGGCTGTTCAGTTCCTCTTTACTTTCTGCCATAAGGGTGGTGTCATTTGCATATTTGAGGTTATTGATATTTCTCCTGGCAATCTTGATTCCAGCTTATGCTTCATCCAGCCCAGCTTTTTGCATGATGTATTCTGCATAGAAGTTAAATAAGCAGGGTGACAGTATACAGCCTTGACATACTCCTTTCCCAATTTGGAACTAGTCTGTTTTTACATGTCCCATTCTAAGTGTTGCTTCTTGACCTAAATACAAATTTCTCTGGAGGCAAGTAAGGTGGTCTGGTATTCCTATCTCTTTAAGAGTTTTCCACAGTTTGTTGTGATCTACACAGTCAAAGGCTTTGACATAATCAATAAAGCAGATGTTCTTCTGGAACTCTCTTGCTTTTTTGATGATCCAACAGATGTTAGCAATTTGATCTCTGGTTCCTCTGCCTTTCATAAATCCAGCTTGAACATCTGAAATTTCACAGCTCACATACTGTTGAAGCCTGGATTTGAGAATTTTGAGCATTACTTTGCTAGTGTGTGAGATGAATGCAATTGTGCAGTAGTTTGAACATTTTTTGACATTGCCCTTCTTTGGGATTGGAATGAAATGACACTTGTATTGAGATTTAATTCATATACTATTAATATGTAATTCATATATTTAAAATATACAACTCAATGATATTTAACATAAACACAACAAACAAATTCATACAAACATCACCTCAATAGCTTTCATAACATTTGCATCCCCCCTAAAAAAAACCCGTACTCTTTAAAATCATTCCCCATTTCCCGCCAAATGCCCTCGTCCTGGATAACCATTAAGCTGTATTCTGTGTCTATAAATTTGTCTATTATGGACATTTCATATCAATGGCATCATATAATATGTTGTCTTCTGTAGCTGGTTTCCTTTGTTTAGCACATTTTCAAGTACTCTAGTCAATTTTTCCCTCATATATGATTGCAATGTGGCTAGATCTTCCAAGTTTTGAGAGAAGTTGGAAATCTGAGATACTAGCATGATTTTTTCCCAGTGTTTTACACTAATTCAAATCAAATGCAAACTGTAAAGGCTTCCCCATAGCACAAACCAAACAAATAGGTCAGCAGGTTGAATTCACACATGGGACACCATGTTATTGCTTTTGGGGTTCTGAGACAAAGGGGCAAAAAATAGATTAAAGATAGTTACGATTAAAGAAAACAAGAAAGGATCAAACTCACCTAGGTAAGGAATGAAGATGGAAGGTCTGGGAGAGGGAATTAGACTTCCAGTATGGCAGAGAGAGTCGCAGTCTGAATCTGGTCAGCAGCCCAGCAAATTTCTCCACCTTCCACAACCTCAGTAGGGTTCACTGGTGCTGCCGTGAAAGCTGATGTCTGGGATGTGAGAGAGTGAATTCACTGTGTCTGCAATACTCATGGGTCCAGAAAGAGTTAATTCAGAAAACTTTGAGAATCTAGCACATAACAGGATAACTTATTGAAATACTCATTTGTATTTCTCATTCTCCCTCTCTCAGTGTCCTGGTATGCAAGCACACACACACACACATACACACAACAACAACAACAACAATAACAACAACCTCTAGTTGGCCAGGCTCTTTCTGCTCTCTTGCCTTCAGGGATGTTTAGGTTTACATGGTGGCTTAAAAGGAAGTTCTTCCAGATCATCTCTCTAATTATCTTTATAAAATCAAAACTCTTGAGCGGACTGTGGATCAGATCACAAACTCCTTATTGCCAAATTCAGCCTGAAATTGAAGAAAGCAGGGAAAACCACTAGACCATTCAGATATGACTTAAATCAAATTCCTTATGATTATACAGTGGAAGTGACAAATAGATTTAAGGGACTGGACCTGATAGATAGAGTGCCTGATGAACTATGGGCTGAGGTTCATGACATTGTACAGGAGACAGGGATCAAGACCATCCTCATGGAAAAGAAATGCAAAAGAGCAGAATGACTGTCTGGGGAGGCCTTACAAATAGCTGTGAAAAGAAGAGAAGTGAAAGCAAAGGAGAAAAGGAAAGATATAAGCATCTGAATGCAAAGTTCCAAAGAATAGCAAGAAGAGATAAGAAAGCCTTCTTCAGCAATCAATGCAAAGAAATAGAGGAAAACAACAAAATGGGAAAGACTAGAGGTCCCTTCAAAAAAATTAGAGACACCAAGGGAACATTTCATGCAAAGATGGGCTTAATAAAGGACAGAAATGGTAGGGACCTAACAGAAGCAGAAGATATTAAGAAGAGGGGGCAGGAATACACAGAAGAACTGTACAAAAAAGATTTTCATGACCCAGATAATTATGATGGTGTGATCACTCACCTAGAGCCAGACATCCTGGAATGTGAAGGCAAGTGGGCCTTAGAAAGCATCACTATGAACAAAACTAGCGGAGGTGATGGAATTCCAGTAGAGCTCTTTCAAATCCTGAAAGATGATGCTGTGAAAGTGCTGCACTCAAGATGCCAGCAAATTTGGAAAACCCAGCAGTGGCCATGGGACTGGCAAAAGGCAGTTTTCATTCCAATCCCAAAGAAAGGCAATGCCAAAGAATGCTCAAACTACCGCACAATTGCACTCATCTCACATGCTAGTAAAGTAATGCTCAAAATTCTCCAAGCCAGGCTTCAGCAATACGTGAACCGTGAACTTCCAGATGTTCAAGCTGGTTTTAGAAAAGGCAGAGGAACCAGAGATCAAATTGCCAACATCCGCTGGATCATGGAAAAAGCAAGAGAGTTCCAGAAAAACATCTATTTCTGCTTTATTGACTATGCCAAAGCCTTTGACTGTGTGGATCACAATAAACTGTGGAAAATTCTGAAAGAGATGGGAATACCAGACCACCTGACCTGCCTCTTGAGAAACCTATATGCAGGTCAGGAAGCAACAGTTAGAAGTGTACATGGAACAACAGACTAGCTTCAAATAGGAAAAGGAATACATCAAGGCTGTATATTGTCTCCCTGTTTATTTAACTTATATGCAGAGTACATCATGAGAAACGTTGGACTGGAAGAAGCACAAGCTGGAATCAAGATTGCCGGGGGAAATATCAATAACCTTAGATATGCAGATGACACCACCCTCATGGCAGAAAGTGAAGAGGAACTAAAAAGCCTCTTGATGAAAGTAAAAGAGAAGAGTGAAAAACTTGGCTTAAAGCTCAAAATTCAGAAAACGAAGATCATGGCAACTGGCCCTATCACTTCATGGTAAATAGATGGGGAAACAGTGGAAACAGTGGCAGAATTTATTTTGGGGGGCTCCAAAATGAGTGCAGGTTGTGATTGCAGCCATGAAATCAAAAGACGCTTATTGCTTGGAAGAGAAGTTATGACCAACCTAGATAGGATATTCAAAAGCAGAGACATTACTTTGCCGACTAAGGTTTGTCTAGTCAAGGCTACGGTTTTTCCAGTAGTCATGTATGGATGTGAGAGTTTGATTGTGAAGAAAGCTGAATGCCGAAGAATTGATGCTTTTGAACTGTGGTGTTGGAGAAGACTCTTGAGAGTCCTTGGACTGCAAGGAGATCCAACCAGGCCATTCTAAAGGAAATAAAATCTTACTGCATTATTGTTAGAAAAAATGCTTGGAATGATTTCAATTTCTTTAAATTTACCAAGGCTAGATTTATGGCCCAGGATGCGATCTATACTAGAGAAAGTTCTGTGTGCACTTGAGAAAAAGGTGAAATCCATTCTTTTGGGTTGAAATGTCCTATAGATATCAATTAAGTCTAACTGGTCTATTGTATCATTTAAAGTTTGTGTTTCTTTGTTAATTTTCTATTTAGTAGATCTATCCATAGGTGTGAGTAGGGTGTTAAGTGTGGCAAAACCAATACAATATTGTAAAGTAAAAGTAATAATAATAATAAATAAAATAAATAATAATAAAGGAGATCAGTCCTGGGTGTTCTTTGGAAAGAATGATGCTAAACCTGAAACTCCAGTACTTTGGCCACCTCATGCGAAGAGTTAACTCACTGGAAAAGACTTGATGCTGGGAGGGACTGGGGGCAGAAGGAAAAGGGCATGACAGAGGATGAGATGGCTGGATGGCATCACTGACTCGATGGACATGAGTTTGAGTGAACTCTGGGACAGGGAGGCCCGGTGTGCTGCAATTCATGGGATCACAAAGAGTCAGATACGACTGAGCAACTGAACTGAACTGAACTGAACTGAACTGAATAATGCTAGATTTTCATTATACAGAGAAAAGGAGAGAAGAGAGAGTTCCTAAATAAGGGAGAAGCCAAAGGAGTGAAGCCCCCTTCCCCAGACTGGCAAAGGGAGCTATTTGGTGGGCAGCAGGAGTGATCCATGACAACCACATGCTGAGAGCATCATGAGAAGACCTTAGAGGAGAATCATTGCTTATTTAGAAAGACTGAAGCTGGATATTGGGGTTACTAATGTGGATAAAGAATTCTATGTTTAAGGAATTCCCTGAAGTTCAGTGGTTAGGATTCAACCCTTTTAATACAGGGGACTGGGTCTAATCCCTGGTTGGGGAACTATCCTGTAAGCCACACAGCATGGCCAAAAAGAGAAAAAAGAATTCTATGATTAAAAGTATTACAAAAGGAGCAGGAATGTGTCTTTCAAGACCCATGAGCTCTTGGCCAGATACAGTTTCCTGGGAAGGTTACCTCAATAGTATCAATAGTACTATATTTGATTTGATGAACATCTATTTTCCTAGAAATAGAATTTCCATATTATAGGCCCACAAAATTCACCCCACTGTCAAGATTGAGTTCTTCACAGGGCAACCTTCAGGATATAGACAGAAACTCTGTGTGTGTTTGGGAAAAGAAACTGTGACCAGAACCATCTCTGAAAGCCTGTCACTTTCTACAGGATGACCACAAATCTAGCATTAAGCACACAATGATTTTCTTTGCTATTTATGGGTTTCACTTTCTTTAGGAATTTCCTCTTGCAGACTTGCACTGAGTTTAACTTGGGTAAAATTCAACTACATTTAAAAGTGTTTATTGTCTGCTAATAATTGTACTAGGATAAGGTCAAAGAAGGTGTGAATTTTGCCCCTAGAGAAGTCACTGTGAGGCAAGAACTGTATACATTTCACTACAACTTGATTAGTGAATACCATTAACACTAGCCAAGTACTAATAAGGTGCATTACACTAGAAAGAACCTGGAATACTATCCCCAAATAAAAATCTTACCAAGTAATTTTTAAAAGCTTATTAAACTTAACCACTAAAATTCCTTTAATTGGAAAAGATTGGAATTATTGTTATAGACAAGTTAAGCAAAAAAATACATTGAGTTGAAAGAATAGCTATATATCTTTAAAATATGTAGGTATAGTATATAGCTTCACTTATTTATATATTAAACAAATATCATATATAGCTCATGCATGAATCTAGAAAAATGATTCAGAAGAGCCTATTTGTAGGACAGGAATGGAGATGTAGACATAGGTTTTGGACATGTAGACATCAAGAGGGAGGAGTGGGTGGGATAAATTGGGAGACTGGGATTGGTATATGTGCATTGCCATGTGTAAAATAGTAACTAGTGGGAATCTTCTGTGTAAGGCTGGGAACTCAGCTCAGTACTCTGTAGTGAACTAAAAGGATGGGATGTAGTGGGAAGTGGAAGGGAGATCCAAGAGGGATGGGATATATGTATACATATAGCTGATTCACTTTGTCATATAACAGAAACTAATACAATATTGTAAACCAACTGTTCCCCCCCAAAAGAATATATTAATATAGACTAAACTTTAATTAATATAGAATTATAATAGAAAAACTTAACAAATGATAAAATGTAAACATTGCAGAGGCCATAGTCTCTGGATACAACAGGCTTTTTTTATGAAAGTTTACAATTAAATTTAAGAAAGTAGGGAAAACCACTAGGCCATTCAGATACAACTTCAATCAAATCCCTTATAATTATACAGTGGGAGTGAGAAATAGATTTAAGGGATTAGATCTGATAGTGCCTGAAGAACTATGGATGGAGGTTCATCACATTGTACAGGAGGCAGTGATCAAAACCATACCCAAGAAAAAGAAATACAAGAAGGTAAAATGGTTGTCTCAGGGGGCCTTACAAATGACTGAGAAAAGAAGAAAAGTGAAAGGCAAAGAAGAAAGAGAAAGATATACTCAAGTGAATGCAGAGTTCCAAAGACTAGCAAGGAGAGATAAGAAAGACTTCTTAGTGAGACAATGCAAAGAAATGGAGGAAAACAACAGAATGGGAAAGGCTAGAGATCTCTTCAAGACCATTAGACATTCCAAAGGAACATTTCATGCTATGATGGGCACAATAAAGGACCCAAACAGCAAGGACCCAACAGAAGCAGAAAAGATTAAAAAGAGGTGGCAAGAATACACAGAAGAACTGTACAAAAAAGTCTTAATGACCCAGATAACTACTATGGTGTGGTCATTCACCTATAGTCAGACACCCTGGAAGGTGAAATCAAATGGGTCTTCAGTTCAGTTCAGTCGCTCAGTCATGTCTGACTCTGAGACCCCATGAATTGCAGCACGCCAGGCCTCCCTGTCCATCACCAACACCCGGAGTTCACTCAGACTCATGTCCATCGTGTCAGTGATACCATCCAGCCATCTCATCCTCGGTTGTCCCTTCTTCTCCTGCCCCAAATCCCTCCCAGCATCAGAGTCTTTTCCAATGAGTCAACTCCCTGCATGAGGTGGCCAAAGTATTGGAGTTTCAGCTTCAGCATCATTTCTTCCAAAGAAATCCCAGAGCTAATCTCCTTTGAATGGACCGGTTGGATCTCCTTGCAGTCCAAGGGACTCTCTAGAGTCTTCTCCAACACCACAGTTCAAAAGCCTCAATTCTTTGGTGCTCAGCCTTCTTCACAGTCCAACTCTCACATCCATACATGACCACAGGAAAAACCATAGCCTTGACTCAGTTCAGTTCAGTCGATCAGTCGTGTCCGACTCTTTGCGACCCCATGAATCACAGCACGCCAGGCCTCCCTGTCCATCACCATCTCCTGGAGTTCACACAGACTCACGTCCATCGAGTCCGTGATGCCATCCAGTCATCTCATCTTCTGTCGTCCCCTTCTCCTCCTGCCCCAAATCCCTCCCAGCATCAGAGTCTTTTCAGTGAATCAACTCTCTGCATGAGGTGGCCAAAGTACTGAAGTTTCAGCTTTAGCATCATTCTTTCCAAAAAATCCCAGGGTTGATCTCCTTCAGAATGGACTGGTTGGATCTCCTTGCAGTCTAAGGGACTCTCAAGAGTCTTCTCCAACACCACAGTTCAGAAGCATCAATTCTTCAGCGCTCAGCCTTCTTCACAGTGCAACTCTCACACCCATACATGACCACAGGAAAAACCATAGTTTTGACTAGATGGACCTTAGTCGGCAAAGTAATGTCTCTGCTTTTGAATATACTATCTAGGTTGGTCATAACTTTTCTTCCAAGGAGTAAGCATCTTTTAATTTCATGGCTGCAGTCACCATCAGCAGTGATTTTGGAGCCAAAAAATAAAGTCTGACACTGTTTCTACAGTTTCCCCACCTATTTCCCATGAAATGGTAGGACTGGATGCCATGATCTTCGTTTTCTGAATGTTGAGCTTTAAGCCAACTTTTTCGCTCTCCTCTTTCACTTTCATCAAGAGGGTTTTTAGTTCCTTTTCACTTTCTGCCATAAGGATGGTGTCATCTGCATATCTGAGGTTATTGATATTTCTCCCGGCAGTCTTGATTCCAGCTTGTATTTCTTCCAGTCCAGTGTTTCTCATGATGTACTCTGCATATAAGTTAAATAAGCAGGGTGACAATATACAGCCTTGATGTACTCCTTTTCCTATTTGGAACCAGTCTGTTGTTCCATGTCCAGTTCTAACTGTTTCTTCCTGACCTGCATATAGGTTTCTCAAGAGGCAGGTCAGGTGGTCTGGTATTCCCATCTCTTTCAGAATTTTCCACAGTTTATTGTGAT
>SJYQ01095247.1:1048565-1062797 GCA_006410935.1 Redunca redunca
ACAATATTGTAAAGTAATTAACCTCCAATTAAAATAAATAAATTTATATTTTAAAAAAAGAAAGAAAATTGTCTAATCTACAGAAAAACTGAAAGAATAGTACATGAAGGCATGAACCCAGACATATGCTGATGACTTCTCTGAGGGCATCTTTCAGTCCTTGAGAGTCTCCTATTCTCTGATTTTGTAAGCTTTGAGAAAGAAGGTAAAGTCAATGTCTTCCTTAGTGTGGTAAGTCAAATGGAGACCTCTGAAGGGAGCTGATATTCCAAAAGGCTCCAAGAATTTCCAGAGATAGAGTTTCAAGTATTATGAGATCACAATCAAAAATCACAAAACACATAAAGAAATAAACCACCTCAAGCAGAAAGTTAGCAAGGAAAACACACACTCACTTACATACACACAGAATCTGGCCTATAAAGATGAAGGATGTTGGAGTTATCAAGAAAGAATATGTGTGTGTGTGTGTGTGTATAAACTAGAATGAAAAGTCTAACATGCATTTGATACAAGCCCCAGAAGGATATATTAGGAAGAGTGAGAAAGAAGTAGTATTCAATAAATAAAATCTTGTACATGTCCAAAATAAATGAGAGACACATATCCTCAGTATCAGGAAGCTGAGAGTATTCCAAGAAGGATAATTAAGTGAAATACACATCCAGATCTATCATAGTTAAATTTCAGGTCACTGAAATTAAAGATTAAAGAAACTGGGGGTGTGTGGGGTATACTGTGGATGGGAAAGAAAGTTCATCTACAAAGAAATGACAATTACACTCCCACCTGGTTTCTCAACAGTGCAACAAAAACACAAAGCAGAAAGACTTTTATCTTCAAACTGCTGAGACAAAGTGTCTGCCAACCTAGAATTGCTTTCAAATAAATCTTTTTTTTGAAAATGCCTCCACATGAAGCAGCAGCCAGGAAGTCCAACTCACACTGGACTTGGCAAAACAAAGGATAAGCTTTCTTTGTGTTAAACAGTTGAAATTTTCAGAGTTTTTCTGACTGTGATATGCCTAACATATCTTAACTGATACATAGAACATTTACTACTGGAAGATCCTCTATCCTAGGAAGACAGAAAATGAATCCAGAAGAAAAGACTGCAAAATATGCTATGAAAATTAATATAACAATTTTTCATAAGTAGGAAGCAGCATTTGAACAAGAAGGAGGAGGAGGGAGAGGAGGAAGAAGAGAACTTTGTCTACATTCACATGCACTATAAAACTATAAATAATGGCAATAGTTTATAGTGGAGGCAATAATCAGCATAGTATTAATATGAAAAATGTGTTGAATATTCTCCCTTTGCCCTCCCAGACCTAATTTTCACTTGCTAGGGCCCTCAAGAGTCTGAACTTTAAGCATCAATATTTCCCTTTCCCTCCTGTTTCTGGTTAAATTCAAGCAATGAGAGGCACCACTGGAAGTCCAGGTTAGGGCATTTATTCTCCCTGCTATCTACCTGTCAGACTGTTAGTGGCCAGCTGGTCTGACCCTTTATGGAAGATTCAGCTTCTGTTATGCTGTCCTGTCCTTTATACTTTATGTATTCAATAGTTACTCCCATCCCTTACCCTTAAGTCCCAGATATGGTAACCTTCCTTACTTTTACCAGCCCTGAGGTGCTCCATCACATCGAGTTTCATTGTACCTGTCTATAACTTTATTGACAGTTCCCTTATTATACTCTCTTCACTAACCACATTTAATTACACCACTGGCTTCTTGTCAGGACCCTATCTGATGCAGTGACTCAGGGGTTCTTAACTGAAACCTCAAAGCACATTGGGCAATGTCTGGAGACATCGATGATTATCACAACTTGGAGAATACCATTGGCTTCCAGTGGGTAGAACCTGTGGAAGCTGCCGAACATCCTACAATGCACAGCAAAGTATGATCCAAGCCAAAATGTCAACATTGCCAAGGTTGAGAAAATGCTCTTTAACTGAAAATATGGCTAAGAAACAGCCAAATCTATGACAGAAATAAATGTTCATTTCAACAAAGGATATTAGGGACAGTTAGAGTTTAACCATTTCAAGCAAACAAATATAACTTTATATTACATATCAAAGTAAATTTCAGAGTCATTCACAAGGTCACAGACTTCACACAATGAGAACTCTAGATTTAAGACTTTATCCCAAAACTCAAATCTAAGTTTTAGTTACTATAACTTTTTATTAATTTACTCATAATTATAGGCATCTGTTGCTTAATATCAGCTATGTTTTCCCCCAAATCAGATATTCTATGCAAGTGTTAGTTGTTCAGTTGTGTCCAACTCTTTGTGACCCACGGACTGTAGCTCGCCAACCTCCCATGTCCATGGGATCCTCTAAGCAAGAATACTGGAGTAGGTTGCCACTTCCTTCACCAGGGTATCTTCCCAACCCAGAGATCAAATCTGGTCCCCTGCATTGCAGGCAGATTCTTTACTGTCTGAGTCACCAAATATTTAAATGGTAAAAATATATGTTCATATCAATCTGAAATCCTCAATCTCATAGTAAAACATAGTAAAATGCCTATATGTACATAACAAACTATCATGTTAAGATGGAAATACTTTAAAACTGGCTTCCAATCACAAAGCAATTCATATTTGCTAACAAGCAGTTTCTGTGCTCAAAGTGGTCCAGCCTCTCCTAGCTCCAAAACTTCCATCAACCTTGCGGATATGTGGTACAGTTTCTAAAATGCCCACATGTGCTTCTGCCATTCTACCAATTGCAGCTGGAATATAATTGGAAACTTATCTTGTTAAATATATTGTTAACGTTATATAGAGCTTTGGGAATATAAATATAATTTTTCTTAAAAGCAGTCACCTGAAAAATGTACTGAGAGATTTGTATATCCTATGACTGTTAAAAATCAGGAAAATGTTAACTAGGCATTAGGCATTCTGTAGATTACAATTGTTCACCTCCTGGTTCAGTATCCCACTGTTAGCTAAGGCAGTCAGTTCTAACAGATCAGAAGCAAGTGGCACAAGGAGCGCCTCTGGATGTCAGGCATTAATAGTCCTCACACTATTAGAATTGCACTCTGGGAATTTGCTTGGCTTTTCACTTAAAAGATCCCAAGTACAATGTGCTTTATCTTCAGAACCAGTTTATCAGAGCAACAGTGATGGGGGCTGTCTGTGGGGCTGCAAAGAGTAATTGAGCACCTGCATAGGAAAGAAGGCTGAGAAGAAAAATATTACACAGGACTCTTCCTGTGGACATTTTATAATCTAGCTAAAAATCAAATTTCTGGGTTGTTAGCATACTGCAACAAAAGCATCAAGCTTTGTATATTAACACAACAAACAAGTGAACTCTTTCTCTTTACTGTAAGACTTATGCCCCAATATTTTCTCAATTATCACATAATTTCATCTTCTTTTTACCTTTTTCACCAGTACAGTATTTAGATTTGATATTTTTTTCTTTTTATGCCTTCAGTGCCCACATTCACCTAATTAGTGATAAGGGACCTGGAGCTATCAATGCATTAGAATCTTGGTTCCTGTGGTTAACTAACTAATCCAGCTATGTTAATTTATCTTTGCTTTCACTTGACATGTAGTTTGTCAGACTGGGTCCAAATAGTCCCCCTAGTCAACCTGAGGTGATCTATATCTGTTAAGTCAATTTCTCCTCCAAGGAAGGTCATTCCTAGCTGAATGTAATAAACCAGGGCTTTGTAAAAACCAAGAGGGATGTGATGGGGAGCGATGTGGGAAGGAGGTTCAAGAGGAAGGGGACATATATGTACCTATGGCTGATTCATGCTGATATTTGGCAGAAACCAATACAATTCTGTAAAGCAGTTATCTTTCAGTTAAAAAATTATTAATTTTAAAAAGGGGCTGGGGCACTGAGACTGTGCAGAGGGATGGTACAGGGAGGGAGGAGGGAGGGGGGGTTAGGGATGGGGAACACGTGTATACCTGTGGCAGATTCATGTCGATGTATGGCAAAACCAATACAATATTGTAAAGTAATTAACCTCCAATTAAAATAAATAAATTTATATAAAAAAATAAAAATCAATCAAAAAAGTGTAGCTCTTTGTACATAATTATTACCTGAATGATGTTTCTTAGCTTGTTTACATCGTATTGCCACTTATTCATGAATTTTTAAAGAAATTTAAAGGGTTGCTGACCAGCATTTACACTTTTAAAATAGCTGAACTTTCCTCGTGGTGCAGGGGTTAAGAATCCGCCTGCCAATGTAGGGGACACGGGTTCAATCCCTAGTCTGAGAAAATTCCAAACACCCCAGAGATCAACTAGGCCTGTGTGCCACAACTACTGAGCCCACACTCTAAAGCCTATGTTCCACAAGAGAAGCCATGGCAATGAGAAGCTCAAGCATGACAACAAAAAGTAGCCCGCACTCGTGTGGCTAGAGGAAGCCCAGGCACAGCAACAAAGATCCAGTGCAGTCATAAAAATAAATTAACTAAAAAATAAAAATGAAATAGTATTGAAAACATCAGATTGTATTCAAGGAGTAAGATGAACATTAACTCAAACTTTTGTTTCAGCTTATACACACTCACACACATGCATACCACACACACACATAATGTATTACATAATGCATAATACGTACACATATGTACATAAAATATATGTACATATAAAGCATTTTAGTTCTAGATTACAATTACAGAAATTTTGAAAATCACTGATCCAAATAATTTTTTATTTTCCTCTACACTTTATTACAATACTATGATGACTGATACATTTCCCCACATTTTCAACTGATAAGAGATTCCTCCAGTAAACATGAACCCCACTTCTGATATTGTCCAAAACATGGCCTGTAGATACTATGTGCCCAATAAATGTTAAAGAATTTGCAGTTGAATAGAAGTTTCAAATCTAGTCAACTAGAGATTTGGGGAAATTTCTTGACTCTTAAGGTTAGTATTTTACTTACATAAAATATTTTCTGGATATCCCTGGTTTTAGATGAAAAGATGAAAACCTTATGACCAACCTAGATAGCCCATTCAAAAGCAGAGACATTACTTTGCCAACTAAGGTCTGTCTAGTCAAGGCTATGGTTTTTCCAGTGGTCATGTATGGATGTGAGAGTTGGACTGTGAAGAAAGGTGAGCACCAAAGAATTGATGCTTTTGAACTGTGGTGTTGGAGAAGACTCTTGAGAGTCCCTTGGACTGCAAGGAGATCCAACCAGTCCATTCTGAAGGAGATCAGCCCTGGGATTTCTTTGGAAGGAATGATGCTAAAGCTGAAACTCCAGTACTTTGGCCACCTCATGCAAAGAGTTGACTCATTGGAAAAGACTTTGATGCTGGGAGGGATTGGGGGCAGGAGGAGAAGGGAACGACAGAGGATGAGATGGCTGGATGGCATCACTGACTCGATGGACATGAGTCTGAGTGAACTCCGGGAGTTGGTGATGGACAGGGAGGCCTGGCGTGCTGTGATTCATGGGGTCACAAAAAGTCGGACACAACTGAGTGACTGAACTGAACTGAATTTGTTCTGGGCCCTCTACTGGAATTCTATTTTATTATTTGCTTTCATCAGGAGCGGGCAAGACACAATAATAGAAAGTCCTATTGAAATTTTAATTTATAAATAGTCCATGGTTTTGGAATACCCAAATACAAGACCATGTGAGGCTTGTGCTATAAAAGTACAAAATTGTGAAGAGACATGATACTACATTATGGTAAACATAATATCATATGAGTTTGACATAATAACAAAATGGCTTTGATTCCTAGGTCTCTCATTGATGACTTTGACAAGTATTTATGTCTGCTTTCTGGTATTTAATTAGAGTTACATTTCTTGAGTTTAGAGTGCCTGGACCTTATCTTAGCTTAAGTTTTGAATCAAAAGAAAAAAAGACCAGAAATGATTAGAGATGTTTTATAAAGAACATTCTCAGGCCCAAAGACATAGAAAACAAACTAGTGATTACCAAAGGGTGAGGGAGGGTATAGATTATGATACTGGAATTAACAGATACAAACTAATATATTTAAAATTAATAAACAACAAGCTCTTACTCATATTCAAATAAATCATAAACCATAATGGAAAATAATATGAAAAAGAACATGTATATATATATGTAAGACTTCCCTGGTAGCTCAGTTGGTAAAGAATCTGCCTGCAATGTAGGAAAGCCAGGTGCTATCCCTGGGTGGGGAAGATCCCCTGGAGAGGGAAATCGCATCCCACTCCAGTATTCTTGCCTGGAAAATCTCATGGACAGAGGAGCCTGACAGGCTACAGTCCATGGGGTCGCAAAGAGTTGGACATGACTTAGCAACTAAGCCAACCTTATTTGGAGTACAGGAGGCATGAGAGATTTTTGCCCAATAATCCACATGTAAAACACTATAAGGATCTGCTTCTCAAAGCAATCATGCCAGGGCACAGCTAGAGATCCTTACTCATCAAAGAGATACTTGTTAGTGTTTAACATACTCAACTATAAGACTAGAAGTTGGACTAGAAGGTATAAAGGTTTCCAGCAAAAATGTCATAACATCAAGAACTTTTTGTTTAACATTAATTTAATCAGAAGATGTCATTCCTCTAATGGCAAGGATTAGAAGTCAGTATAAATCATATATTCATGGAGCAACTGTCCCTTGGGGAACACAAGAGTTATTTTAGGAGCTCTCCATATTTAATTTTAATTTAATCTTCAAAACTTCTGTAAAGCATAGGTATTTTTATATTCAGCAAAGAAAGGAAAAGTGAGTTAAATGAATCTAAGTAACTCCCTAGGGTCATCCATTTAATTATTAACATATTCTGGATTTAAACATTGTCTCATGCCCATTTTCTTTAAACCATACCATGACATCCTGGCTAGTCTCTCAGAGATTTAAAAGCTTTGACCATGATATGCTCAAACACCTTTTCATACATTTGTACAGTGCTCTTATTGGCCAGATCATAGTTAAGTACCCAACTTTGGAGTCAAGGATCAGGTCAAGATCCTCAGAAGGACATGTGGGCACTATTCAAAATATGTCTTGAAAATGATAGATATCCATAATAATTGCTGGGTATCCAAGCCATTTGTACATACCCCTAAAATAGTCCTTATGTTATTACATAGTAATGTTTCCTGTGTTTGTCTTCCTCTACTGGCTATAATTACTTTGATATGTGTGTGTGGGCTCAGTAGCTCAGTCATGTCTGACTCTTTTGGACCTCATGGATTGTAGTTAGCCAGGCTCCTCCATCCGTGAGATTTCCCAGGCAAGAATACTTGAGTGGGTTGCCATTCCCTTTTCCAGGGAATCTTCCTGACCCAGGGATAAAACCTGTGTCTCCCGCATTGGCAGGTGGATTCTTTACAACTGAGCCACTTGGGAAGTCTTTACTTTAATATATAAAATAGCAATTAGCAAACATTTTTCCTTGGATTAATTTAAAAGCATTCAAACTTTAATTCAATTTGCTTCTATCATAGTCAATAAATTTAAATAATTCTACTGAAAAACCCTGAGATTGTATATCAATAATAGTAATAGCAGTGATTATTATTATAGCTATTATATTTAGCAATTATTATATGCCAGATGTGGCTTCCCTGGTGGTTCAGCAGGTAAAGAAATCATCTGCAACGTAGGAGACCTAGGAGACATGGGTTCAATCCCTGGGTCAGGAAGATCTTCTAGAGGAGGGCATAGTAACCCACACCAGTGTTCTTGCTGGGAAAATCCCATGGAGAGAGGAGACTGGCTGGCTATGGTCCATGGGATTGCAAAGAGTCAGACACTACTGAAGTGACTGAGCACATCACAGAGCACATATGCCAGATATTATGCTAAGTGTTTTGCAAATATTCTCTTTTTAAATCTTCATGATATCCTGTGAGATAAATATTACTTTCTCCAAGATACAGATGGGATAGCAGATTTTAAAAGTTCAGCATACCGAAGAAGGTTACTGAGCCAATACATTGTGAAGAGTCTAAATATTCTGAGTCCAAGGAGCCCTTTTGTTAACTAGTATGTGACATTGCCTTAACCAGTATGCAAGCTTCTTTAGACCCATTCCTTTGATACTGTCATCAATTTAATCTAAATAGTTCATTCTTATCAAATATACTCCCACAAGCATCATGCTATTAATTTCACAATGTCTTTGACTTCCAAATAGTGATGCTGAGGCTTTCAGAAAGAAAAAACATAATAGTGCCTGATTATACTTTATCTGAACCACATCCCATGTTTTCTACCTCTCATTTCTGTCCTCTTCATTGGAACATCAAACATGCAAATTTTATTTATTTATAGTTTATTGGAAAAATTATAAATATTATGTTATGAAGAATAAAATTTAATGAGGTAAAAGTGCATTTAATATGCTAACTTTGAAAATGTTTTGACTTCTAGGCCATCCATAAAGCATTTCCCAGGGTGAAACCTCACTTCTTTAGAAGACCAAATGCTAGCAATGGAAAAAATGATTGATTAAAATAAGAACATTATGCAAGAGAAAATAAATCTGGGATCAGTTGGTTGAGGTTTTTCCTCAGTATTTCCAAATGTTTCAGTAGCAACAGAAGTTAGGTAAACAAAGGATAGAAATGTACCTTACTCTCAAAATAATCTGAACAATTATGACTCAGAAAAGAGTCATACTACAGACTTCAAGAAAATGTTCATGTGGCTGAGAAGGTTACAGAATACTGAGCATCATTAGGAAAAGTATGGGAAACAGCAGAAAATGTTATCTGTCTCATCTGTGGAAAAATGGTTTACCCACATTTGGGGTCATAGGTATCATTTGATCACTGTAGCTAAAAAAACAACTGAGAATTGGTGCAGAGACAACCAGAGAAGAGCTGTTAAAATGGACAAGGAGTTTCTTTATGAGAACAGACTAAGAAATAGTATTCTTAAGTCTGAAAAAGACAAAAACTGTAAAGGAATATACCAAAGACTTTAAAAGCGTAATGTGTTTGGCTAGCAGGAATGCAGTTTACCATTAACATTGAAAATAGTTCAGAGTAATAGAGAAAAAAGTCTCTGTGATTAACAAGCATATCAAGTTTATTATCCAGGTTCGATGCATGATACAGGATGCTTGGGGCTGGTGTACTGGGATGACCCAGAGTGATAGTATGGGAAGGAAGGTGGGAGGGAGGTTCTGGATGGGGAACACGTGTACACCCGTGGCAGATTCATGTTGATGTATGGCAAAACCATAAATATTGTAAAGTAATTAACCTTCAATTAAAATAAATAAATTTATATCAAAAATAAATAATTTCACAAGATTACTTCATTGATAACAGCATGAATTGAGTCAGAGGTCAAGAAGCAATTAATTTGCAGATAGTAGATATGCAACAGATTACTAAGTGTGGACCAGAGATTGCTGGCCCAGGTTTTTTGTTCTAATATTGTCATGAAAAGCAATCATGAAATTGCTTCCATGAGACATTCTTTCTTACTATTAGTAAAAACAGAAACTATACTCTTAGAGAAGAGAACTAAGCCAACTAAATTAAATTGACAAGCCTTGAGTTATCAAGGTCCCTCTGAGGACTTATGCCCTTCCACCAAACCAGTAAGATCTGCCTGTAACTAGATGCAGCAAGCTCTGGATGCTCCCTTTTCAACTATCATTCAGAATTATATCAATGAATCAGTCACACAGAAGCATACTAAGTGGACATCTGGTGAGCTGATTGTGTTGGAACCACCTGTGGTTCCCAATGACACCTGCTCACTTCTGTTCATGTCCACCTTCTCTTCATTCTACTGCTCATCTCTCAGTGAAAGTATGAAAACTATAACTGGTATATTCAGAGTCCTTTCATAGTGTTATAAAAGTTATCCCCAAAGAAAATTCATAAAAGATGCCAGGGAGGTACATTGCTGATGGACCAATTAAACAAGTGTCACTATGTCCTGACTTATGGGCTAATGCTTCTTTTCACAGTCCAGAGGAGTGAGAATCTTGAAAGTGAGTGAAGTTGCTTAGTCGTGTCTGACTCTTTGCGACCCCATGGACTGTAGCCCACCAGGCTCCTCTGTCCATGGGATTCTCCAGGCAAGAACACTGGAGTGGGTTGCCATTTCCTTCTCCAGGGGATCTTCCCAACCCAGGGATCGAACCCAGGTCTCCCTCATTGCAGGCAGATGCTTTTAACCTCTGACCCACCAGGGAAGCCTGAGAATCTTGAAGATAGAGCCAATGATCAATTTATTGTTAGTTGACTTCCTCTGTAACCTGAACCACTATTGTTCCAGTAGACATTTGATGAATTAAGAAAGTTTAGAAATGAAGATAGCCAGAAAGTGTAAAGGGGAAAGCATTGCAGAGAGGCTATGAGACAGGAGCAGCACATAGACGCAAGACTAGAATGGAGTTACATAAACTGTTTAGTTTTGCACACTAGTTTAAATGAGTCCTCTTGTCTTTTGAAGATCACCTGCTCGTTGTTTAAGGAAATAAGCATTCTTTTAATTTCAAACATTCCTGAGAAAAACAAAACTCCTGATTTCAGGGGCTGTGTGTTAGCTCTTGCTATCAAACAGAAGGAACAAGCCTACTTGAGGAGAAATCATGAAATTGGCTAATGTCTACAAGTTCTCTTCAGTATGCTGTGATTAAAATGACATCGCCAGAGGTGGACTTGTTTGTTTGTAAGATTGTTGCTTTAATTTGGTCATTACTTCTGAAGTTTCCAGGGAAAAACCTCTAAGGGTAGGTTTCCCCTTAAATATAATGTGTTTCATTCTTTTAAACATTTATTACTATTAGCCCTGGAATCTGGTTTCTCTATTATTTGGGGAATGGTTGGCTGTTTCCCAAGAAGGCAGTTTGATGACTCCAGGACACCAAGTACCCAGAATGGTTCTACTGGGTAATTCAGTAAGTGCCAGGCATTCTCCCTCAAGACTATTAAACATGAACTTTGCATTCTAATATAACTGGACAGAAGCTATTTTAATAGTGGACCTTTAATAGTGAAAATTGCAGCCACACAAATGGAAGAGACTGACAATGCAATAACCATTTATGTTTAGTTTTGAAACAAGTCACATGCTTATTTCAAGTAAATTGGCCTGATTAAGATTGCTTGGGAAAGGGGCCATAGAGGGATAGAAAGTAAAAGATCTCAGGAGGATTCTAAGGCATGAAACCAGATCTCAATCTACTAACTATGCTCTTAGGAGAGCACAAATGCAGTAGGTTACATTCCCAGATATTTCAATCCTTGTGTGATATTTCCAGTGTTTTTTGCCCATCAACTTACCATGAAAAGTTCTTGCTAAGGAAAAACACTGACTGATGAGACCACTGCCTTTCTATTTGTCAACCTAATTTACAAAGTAATGACCTGCTAAAGTGTGACAAGCCCACCCAAAGAAAGTCAAGGCAGCCATCTTGCCTTAATGAATCTATGGGACCTTGAAATAATATCATCTGGAAAGTTCTGAATTTACCATATAACTTTTATCACAGTTTCCTTAAAACTTGTGGGTAAATTCTTTCAATCTTCAAGTTAAAATACAAAAAAATTTAAAACACAGGTAATTTATAATACAAATATCTAATTTCTACTTCAGTCCAAGATAGCAGCTTAAGATTTGTCTTTACTTCACAACAAACTCTATGAGGCAAGATTATTCATAACTTTATTAATATATATGAAGCAACTGGGTCAGAGATATTAAACGATTTGCCCAGGGCCATGCAACTAATTAATAAAGGCTCAGGATTTGATTCCATAGTTATTCTCACCATTCGAAGAACTTGATTCTTGTCAATAAAGACCTTAGTATGAAGCTCATTCCTAACAATTTAGGATTCCATTGGGAAAACTGTGGCCTCTCCAAAGTAGCCTATCCATATTTGACTGTCCTTTGCAATAACAAACAATATTTCAAAAAATTTTTCAGATGTTTATTGAATCCCCACTAAATTTAAGGCACTGTTCTAGGCCCTACATTGGGTGCCGTGCAGGACACTGTCCAGACTTACAGGGCCTATGTGTGTGTGTGCTAAGTCGCTTAGTCATATCCGACTCTGTGTGACCCCAGGGACTGTAGTCCTCCAGGATCCCCTGTCCATGGGATTCTCCTGGCAAGAATACTGGAGTGGGTTGCCATTTCCTTCTCCAAAACCCAGGGATTGAACTCACATTTCCTACTTCTGTCTCCTGCATTGCAGGTGAATTTTTTTTACCACTAGCACCACCTAGAAAACCAAAGAGACTATGAAAATTATCAAATCTAAACATCATACTTTTTTTATATTAAAGTCTTGAAAATTCAAGACACTAGATTTCTGGCTTGTAGTCACAAAGCTAGTTAGTTGTAGGATTGAGACTAGAACTTCTGAAATCTAGAACAGAACTTCTTTGTGATACAGTTTTGGAAAGTCAAATATAAATCTTTGCCTTAAAGGAACTTACAGTCTAAATGAGAGAAAGAAGGCAAAACCATGAAGTGATAGGGAATGTACAAATTCAAATTCCAGCAACAAAAAATTTTACTCCTTGGTATATATATATCTCAAAAAAATGACCCACTAATTCAAAAAGATACATACACCTCAATGTTCACAGAAGCATTATTTACAATTACCAAGACATGGAAGCAATCTAGTGTCCATCAACTAATGAATGGATGAAGAAAATGTGGCATATATACATATATATACAATGAAATATTCAGTTCAGTTCAGTTCATTTCAGTCACTCAGTCGTGTCCGACTCTTTGCGACCCCATGAATCACAGCACGCCAGGCCTCCCTGTCCAACACCAACTACCGGAGTTCACTCAGACTCGCGTTCATCGAGTCAGTGATGCCATCCAGCCATCTCATCCTCTGTCATCCCCTTCATCTCCTGCCCCCAATCCCTACCAGCATCAAAGTCTTTTCCAACGAGTCAACTCTTTGCATGAGGTGGCCAAAGTACTGGAGTTTCAGCTTTAGCATCGTTCCTTCCAAAGAAATCCCAGGGCTAATCTTCTTCAGAATGGACTGGTTGGATCTCCTTGCAGTCCAAGAGACTCTCAAGAGTCTTCTCCAACACCACAGTTCAAAAGCATCAATTCTTCAGCACTCAGCCTTCTTCACAGTCCAACTCTCACATCCATACCTGACTACTGGAAAAACCGTAGCCTTGTCTAGACGGACCTTAGTCGGCAAAGTAATGTCTCTGCTTTTGAATATGCTATCTAGGTTGGTCATAACTTTTCTTCCAAGGAGTAAGCGCCTTTTAATTTCATGGCTGCAGTCACCATCGGCAGTGATTTTGGAGCCCCCCAAAATAAAGTCTTACACTGTTTCCACTGTTTCTCCATCTATTTCCCACGGAGTGGTTGGATCAGATGCCATGATCTTCGTTTTCTGAATGTTGAGCTTTAAGCTAACTTTTTCACCCTCCTCTTTTACTTTCATCAAGAGGCTTTTTAGTTACTCTTCACTTTCTGCCATAAGGGTGGTCTCATCCGCATATCTGAGGTGATTGATATTTCTCCCAGCAATCTTGATTCCAGCTTTGTTTCTTCTCGTCCAGCATTTCTCATGATGTACTCGACATATAAGTTAAATAAGCTGGGTGACAATATACAACCTTGATGTACTCCTTTTCCTATTTGGAACCAGTCTGTTGTTCCATGTCCAGTCTAACTGTTGCTTCCTAGCCTGCATACAGATTTCTCAAGAGGCAGGTCAGGTGGTCTGGTATTCCCATCTCTTGAAGAATTTTCCACAGTTTTTTGTGATCCACACAGTCAAAGGCTTTGGCATAGTCAATAAAGCAAAAATAGATGTTTTTCTGGAACTCTCTTGCTTTTTCCATGATCCAGCGAATGTTGGCAATTTGATCTCCGGTTCCTCACCTTTTCTAAAACCAGCTTGAACATCAAGAAGTTCACGGTTCACATATTGCTGAAGCCTGGCTTGGAGAATTTTGAGCATTACTTTACTNATTCCGCATTCCAAGGTCAAATTTGCCTGTTACTCCAGGTGTTTCTTGACTTCCTACTTTTGCATTCCAGTCCCCTATAATGAAAAGGACATCTTTTTTGAGTGTTAGTTCTAAAAGGTCTTGTATGTCCTCATAGAACCGTTCAACTTCAGCTTCTTCAGCATTACTGGTTGGGGCATAGACTTGGATTACTGTGATATTGAATGGTTTGCCTTGGAAACGAACAGAAATCATTCTGTCATTTTTGAGATTG
>SJYQ01095247.1:1062895-1119853 GCA_006410935.1 Redunca redunca
TGGTCATCTGAGTTAAATTCACCCATTCCAGACCATTTTAGTTCTCTGATTCCTAGAATGTTGATGTTCACCCTTGCCATCTCCTGTTTGACCACTTCCAATTTGCCTTGATTCATGGACATGACATTCCAGGTTCCTATGCAATATTGCTCTTTATAGCATCGGACCTTGCTTCTATCACCAGTCACATCCACAGCTGGGTATTGTTTTTGCTTTGGCTCCTATCCTGCATTCTTTCTGGAGTTACTTCTCCATTGACCTCCAGTAGCATATTGGGCACCTACTGACCTTGGAGTACCTCTTTCAGTATCCTATCATTTTGCCTTTTCATATTCATGGGGTTCTCAAGGCAAGAATACTGAAGTGGTTTGCCATTCCCTTCTCCAGTGGACCACATTCTGTCAGACCTCTCCACTATGACATGCCTGTCTTCGGTTGCCTCACGGGCATGGCTTAGTTTCATTGAGTTAGACAAGGCTGTGGTCCTAGTGTGATTAGATTGACTAGATTTCTGTGAGTATGGTTTCAGTGTGTCTGCCCTCTGATGCCCTCTTGCAACACTTACCATCTTACTTGGGTTTTCTTACCTTGGGTGTGAGGGTATCTCTTCACGGCTGCTACTCAGCCATAAAAAAGAAATTTTGCTATTTATATAAAGTATTGTGAATGGGCTTGATGGGAGGGGCATTATGCTGAATGAAATAAGTCAAAGACAAATATAAGCATTTCTCATATATGGAATCTAAAAAAAAAAAAAAAACCAAACTAGTAAATATAGCAAAAAGAAACAGACCTACAGATATAGAGAAGAAACTAGTGGTTACCAGTGGGGAGAAGGAAGGGAGCAGAAAAAAATGTAAGAGTAGGGGAGTAAGAAGTACAAAGTATTAGGTATAAATAAGCTACTAGGATATATTGTCAGACATGGGGTTATAGCCAATATTTTAAAATAACTATAAACTGAGTATGCCGCTGCTGCTGCTAAGTTGCTTCAGTCATGTCCGACTCTTTGTGACCCCATAGACGGCAGCCAACCAGGCTTCCCTGTCCCTGGGATTCTCCAGGCAAGAACACTGGAGTGGGTTGCCATTTCCTTCTCCAATGCATGAAAGCGAAAAGTGAAAGTGAAGTTTCTCAGTCTTGTCCGACTCTTAGCAACCCCATGGACTGCAGCCTACCAGGCTCCTCCATCCATGGGATTTTCCAGGCAAGAGTGCTGGAGCAGGGTGCCATGAGTATAGTTTAAAAATTATGAATCACTGTAATACACTTGTAACTTACATAATATTGCATAGCAACTATACTTCAATTTAAAAAGAACAAATTATTTGGAGAATTCTAATTCTACCTAAAAAATAAAATTTTAAAGTTTCAACAAAGATATCAAGGCGAGCTCTCACAAGAATACTTTATGGCCAAATAAGTGTTAGGATTCAAAAGTGAAATTTTAGTGTAAGCTGGAAAGTCATCCTCAAGGAGAAAGAAGATAAACTTGATCATGTGGAAAGTCAATGATAGAAGATAAATGGGAAATTGCTCAGCTGGTGGAAATTGTATATTAATAAGTAAAAACATAGAAGCAGGAAGATTAAGACAGAATGAGGATCCAAGTAGGATTTCTATGAGCCTCCTATCCTTGATAATTATATGTATCTTCTCCAATCTACCCGGTTTTTATAGGTTCCATCCACGAGCGAACTCTAAATCATTATGGTACCTGGTACATATTAAGAGTTCCACAGTGTTTTTGATGAAGGAAAGAACGAAGAGGGAGAGAGAAAGGAAGGAGGAAGAAGTTAGAATTACAGAATGAATAACATCAGATAAGATAATAAAATAGTCCCTTTAGGCTAAAAAAAAAAAAAAAAAAAAAAAAGTACTTCGCTCACTCTCTGNAAAAAAGTAAAGTACTTCGCTCACTCTCTGCCCACATCCAAAGTTATCAACAGTCCCCAAAAAAGCAGAGCTAGAGCCTGCTATCAGCACAGTACTAATAACAGCATATTTATCAGCCCACTAACATCATCTAGTAATGGTAAATTGCTTCAGATTGCAGACGGCCTTCACCAGCTAAAAGGCCCTTTCCAATTTGAGGCAGGGAAGAGGTGTTCAAAAGGAGGAAGGAGTTGGAGGATGCATGTTAGTGAGAAAAATTTTCAAACATCCATATACACTTAGCGATAAAATGCTTCTACGCTAGCATCATTTCCTCTACAGACAATGCAACTTTTCTTAGATCCACACAAAATTGCTGCCAGGCTGAATATCTAAGCTAATCTAATGATACATCCCCTCAGCAAGTGAGGGATAAGCTGAACAGCAGCTAATCAGACATAATGGAAAGCTGAGCCTAAGAAGTGGTCCATGGTTACCCATGTGGTGGCATCCTGTCAAGACTAGGGTTCTGGTGGCATAGTTCTTTTCTACAGCAGTTCATTGATAGGCACGTAATGCTGAATTATGTTGAAAGGACAGTCTCGGTGCTGAGCTACACTAAAAAGTTGATGAAGTTTGTATTAAATGACTAGTTTTATCTTACATGGAAAGATCAAAATAATCACTGTTCAGATGATATTCCTGTTAAACAGGAATATTTAGCAGCTGACATGCTGATTATTTAAGAAATCTTCATGTTCTGCTAGCTGAAGTGGAGACAGAGACCCTCTGAGGCTCTTGATTAAATAGATATTGGAGGAAGCAACCTACATATTCCACCTGTGTGGTGACACTGAGGCAACGACAGCCCAGACAAAGTCTCTTTACAAGTTCTGGTAGCTCTGACCTGTGCTCCAGTGATAACATAGAGACTTGGAGACACTGTCAGGGAACCTGAAAAGAAAGTGTGGATGTTGACCACAAATGTTGAACAGATCAAAACAATCATAAAGGAGAGAGTGAATCAGTCAGAAGCAACATGTACGTGAAGATAACATTAAATTTTTTTCCCCTTAAAAGTGAATTTATGGACTCGAAATGGACAAAGTAACCAAAATAGTGACTCTTAAATCCAGCAAAATCCAGTAATGCCTTGGAAGTCTGGGCTATTTGCTGGATTTTTTTTTTTTTTTTTTTTTTACTTTATAATATTGTATTGGTTTTGCCACACATATTTCTTAATGAAATCTCAAAAGGGTATATGAGGAAGAGTAATTTATTTTAGGGTAGTGCCATTTGTCTACAGACAAAACCTTTTGGTGTGTTTCTCTGGAAGTGGCCATGTATTTGTGCCACATAGATAGAGTTTCCCTAGAGAAATACTGAGTAGCCACTGGAGCTCTAAGGTAGAACCAGACAACTCTGTGTGAAGAGAAAACACATGTGGCCTCAGTTGTGGAGCAGTGCCCATGTGACCTGTGCCCACGATCCCCTAGCCTTACTGTTGGTAGTTCTTTGCCCAGGAACATTCTCCCCCTACTACCCCCCAAGTCAGCTGATTTTCTTCTTTTATGCCTGGAAATAGCCTCTATTTTCAAATTTGGATATAGGCATCACCCCCTGGCTCAGGAAGCAAATGTCTCTTCAGCTACAGAGCCCTTCCATGCCCTCCCATTCCTTAGGATACAGAAGGTATTATTTAAAAAATAAAAATTTTTGTCTCCTCTTTGCACAAGGAATTAACCTGAGTACCTGCTGGACTTCCTTGTTGGCTCAGACAGTAAAGAATCTGCCTGCAATGCAGGAGACCTGAGTTTGATCCCTGGATCGGGAAGATTCTTTGGAAAAAGGAATGTCTACCCACTCCATTATTTTTGCCTGGAGAATCCCTTGGACAGAGGAGAGTGGCTGGATACAGTCCATGGGGTTACAAAGAGTCAGACATGACTGAGCAACTCACTTTCACACTTTTACGTGCTGAGGACATCTGCTGAGGCCACTCTGTGTCCTCCTAAGAAGCTGGATTTCATGCACAGTCAAGAAGAAGGCAAGTGCATGAGGCATATAGTGCATGAGGCATATAAGCAGTCCAAAGGGGACAAATCTCTGAATGTGGGAACTTAGCTAGAATAAATTCTTGTATACATCATTATAACACCTTAGCTGTAATTAACACCAGGTGTGCTGCTTCTCAGGATGATTTCCTCTGGTATGACACACATCTATAGCCAACACCAGAGGGGCCCCACGGTGGCTGCAGCCTCATACATGGAAAACTCCATAAAGATTTTTTAACTCTGAAAGTAAAAAAGTGCATCAGAAAAGTTTTCAGCAAATATTAATATAACTAGGCAGAGAGCTATTTTTCTTCTTTAGTAATTTAGTAATTCTCCATAGGTCCTTGACTATCAGGATAGTTCTTCATCTACTAAATTTTAAGTTAATTATCCAGTTCATGCTGGCCTTAGTAATTGAGTAATAAGTGCACTCTTTTTTTTGTTTGTTTGTTTTGAAAGTAGAGTCAGAGGGGTATGCAGCTTTCTATATTTTTTATCTAGCAATCTTTTAAAAATTTAATTAATTTTCAGAAAAATTATAAGAGCAGTACCAAAAGGTTCTATATCTAGATATTTGTGTTTTACCCAGACAAGTCACCACCAATATTTGACTGCATTTGCTTTGTAATTCTCTTTCAATGTATTCATGCAAACACACAGGGTAGTTTTTTTTCTGAACCATTTGACAATAAATTGTAGACATCATACGTTTTAACCCCTAAAAACTTCAATGTATATCTCCTAAGAATAGGGGCATAATTTTACACTATATAATTATCACAATTAGGACATTTAACATTGATAAAATATCCCATAATCCATACTACAGCTAACCCATTTTAAATTTCACCAACTTACCCAATATGTCCTTTATAGTGATTTTCCTCTTCCCTGCACCAAGTACAAAATTCAGTCCAAGTCCAGGATCACCAGTGGCATTTAACTGTCATATCATTTTAGTTTCCTTTGAGAGTCTCACTAGAAAGAGTTCCTCAGTCTTTCTTTGCCAGCATGATATTCACAACACTTTGAATGAAGAGAGGGCTGTGATTTTATAGCTTGTCTCTTACTTAGTTGATCTGAAATTTCCTAGGATTAGGTCAGTTTGTGAAAATTTGGCAGGAATACCATACAAATGATGTGTTCTTCTCACTGTATCCCATTAAAGCGTATCTAATATTAGTTTGTCCCACTACTAATGATGTGAACTTTGATTATAAGTTATCATGGTGTTATCCAGGTTTTGTCCACTGATAAATTACTAGGTTTCCATTTGTAATTAGTGTATAAAATCTAGGGATATAACTTTAAATTGAGATTATATAAATGTCCTCTTTCTCATTAACATTTCATTTTTTAAAGCATTCATTGATGAGCCTGACAAAGCTGTGATGGCCAAACTCCTTCATTCCAGAGAAAGGAAGCTCTCCCTTACAATAGAATGTCAAC
This sequence comes from Redunca redunca, assembly GCA_006410935.1. Classification (NCBI taxonomy): domain Eukaryota; kingdom Metazoa; phylum Chordata; class Mammalia; order Artiodactyla; family Bovidae; genus Redunca; species Redunca redunca. The sequence goes on from SJYQ01095247.1 coordinate 1,068,277, forward strand.
TAGCAAACTCACTTTTACATGTTAGAGATGGCAAACAACCTGGCATGTTTTAGTAGCTAACCTGTTATACCAGAATTTTCTGGCTGGCCTCTGTTATTTTTCTAGAATAATAATGGGGCCCTTTATTGAGAATTTTCTAGGACATAGCAGATTACCTTTGTGCTATAATGGAGATACTGATATATTTTTTCTATTTGTAATAATTTAACAACACTTACATAGTATATGCTAAATTCTAAGCACTCTTTATTCTTTTCTCGGTTCATCTCTCTCTTTTTCTTTTAACTGGAGGTTGGCTGCTTTACAATGTTGTGTTGGTTTCTGCCATACAACAATACAAATCAGCCATAATTATATATATATATATATATATATATATATCCCCTTCCTCATGAGCCTCTGTCCCCCATCCCATCTCACCCCTCTGGGTCATCACAGATCATCAGGCTGGGCTTAGGCACTTGTTTAAATGCTTTAAAAATATTAACCATTTAAAAAACATTATTATAACCTTATGAAATAGGTACTATTATTATTACAATTTTACAGATAAAGAAATGGAGGCAGTGGACCTGAGTAATGTGTTTAAGTTCAAGAAGCTTATAAAATCAATGTATCAGGGCTTCCCTGGTGGCTCAGTGGTAAAGAATCTGCCTACCAATAAGGGCTTCATAGTTCAGTTGGTAAAGAATCTGCCTGCAATGCAGGAGACCCTGGTTTGATCTCTGGGTCGGGAAGATCCCCTGGAGAAGGGATAAGCTACCCACTCCAGTATTCTTGGGCTTCCCTTGTGGCTCAGCTGGTAACAAATCCATCTGCAATGCAGGAGACCTGGGTTCGATCCCTGGATTGGGAAGATCCCCTGGAGAAGGGAAAGGCTTACCCACTCCAGTATTCTGGCTTAGAGAATTCCATGGACTGTATCCTCCATGGGGTTGCAAAGAGTTGGACATGACTGAGCAGTTTTCACTCATCACTGCAGGAGATGTGGGCTCAATCCCTGGTCCAGGAAGATCCCATATGCCTTGGAGTAACTAAGCCCATGCCACAGTAAGAAGTCCATGCAATACAACTAGAGAGTAGCCCCCATTCCATGCAACTAGAGAAAAGCCCATGCAACAATGAAGACCCAGTACAGCCAAAAACGCTTTTTAAAGAAATAAAAAAATAGTTAATTAATTTCAAAACCAAGTTAATTCATAATTTTTTGATCATACTGAAATGTATCATTCCAAAGCAGTGTGACTCCAGAAATATGTATCCATAAACCATTATAATATGCTACCTCAGCAAGATGCACTAATTTTTTTCTCCAGTTCTAAGATGTTTTGACAATATCAGTGAAAAGAAACTATAGTAAACAAATTACCTGTCATTTTTTAATCAAGTGATACCAAATGATATTGTTGCTAATGCTGTCCCCAAAGGAAAGGATCATAAAGACAGGTATCCAGAAAATCCAGCTAGAGGAGAGGGTTAAAGGTTGATAACAAAGTTGGACCAGGAAGGTGAGAGAAAATTTGGGGAGGAATAGCTTCCATATGGCCTTTGGAGCACCTGTCTTGGTCCCTCCAAAAGTGGAAGGAGAATCTGAGTTTCTGAGGGAGGCTGTGAGTGAACTGAGAGCTAGAGAAGAGAGGACGCCAATTTGGGCAGGTCATCCTGAGAGGCATGATGTGCCCAAGAACAGGAGAAAGGTATAGCTGAGGAAGATGACAATGGATGGGGTGAGGTATGGGACATGAGGCAGGAATATTAGCAAGAGTACCAGTGTGCCATCTGGGTCAACAGTAACCTGCTGCTCAGCCTTGTCAGCCACAAGTGACTGCCAAGTCAAGGAGAAATCAGACCTCTCCTAGCCTATGGGGAAGGATGTTCACATATCCCTTCCCATTGCCTTTCTCCAAGCAGTATAGCAGCTATTACAACCAGATCAGTGAGTTGTATTTATTCAAAGTGTTTTAAAATGTTATAAATATAGGTTTGCTAACTATGCTCTATGGTCTCTTTATGCATGAATTTGGAGGCCAAGGAGAACAAGATACCATCCCCACTTCAACCACTTCAGCTCAGCTTTTAATTGCTTTATCTTTTAGGATTCTCTGAGGACTTTGATTTGAAGAAAAAGACGTGGAATAATGCAACTAAATATCACCATGATGAAGCATTAGCATTTATCTAAAATAATAAAAGAGTAGCATGTAGAATTTGAGAACATGCTAGTTCTAGTTCTGACTAGTTATGAGTGGCCTCGTCTAAGGTGAAAGATGACAGATAAATGGAAAATTCCTTCTGGGCTTCTCCATATACAGTCAGCTCTCCAAGTTGTGAATGTTTGTTGTGGTAAACAGTGTTTGCCAAATGTTCCATATGCTTCCTGATATTCTATGGGCCCCTTGGAGTTCAGAAGAGCCATGGGACTAGATCTCATCATGACCTTTGGATATAAGACAGGTGTGTCACATCTGGGCCAAAGCACATAAGAGTTGGTGTGAATTCTCTGTGTGTTTTTGTCATATGTTTCCATAATCATAGAGGCCTTCTGTTGTGATCAGGGAACTCAAATGGAAGCAACCTGGGCCATTCAATCACTACATGAAGCTCAGCTGCCTTGGAATAAGAAATAAATTTGTTTTTTGATACTACAACTGCATCTTGCTTATCCCGACTAATATAACTGAAATAAATTGATTTAGAGCAGACAGAATTCCAATACATGTGCTTAAAGCAGTGGTTCTCAGCCAGGGGACACCTGTATCTCCTGCACAGGATATTTGGTAACATTTTACACATTTTTTGTTGTCATAATTGGGGAGGAGGGGGAGGTGAGGTGTGCTACTGGTGTCTAGTGGGCAGAGGAGAGGGATGCTGCCAAATATTCTACAACACACATGACAACATCCACAACAAAGCACTTTCTGGCCCCAAATTTCAATAATGCTGAAACTGAGAAATCTCGGCCTAAAGAAAAGGGTTAGCACATGCATTTTATGCAGGAAATTATTTACTTTCTACATGAAAATCTACCCAGTAAAGATATATTTGTGCCTATTATTGTTTAAAAGTTGTCCAAAAATCATTTATTTAATAGAATTTTGAAATTCAGCCCAATTAAAAAATCACTATAGTGCCTTTTTATCCATTTTCATAAAACAAGGAAACATCAAACAGCAGTTTAAATAGATCTTTACTGTATACTTGGAGTGTCTTCACTTCTTCCTTTTCATAGATTTATAATGCTTATTCAAGAGGGATTTCATAATCCAATTCCCTCATTTCTTTTTTAGAATAATAAACCATTACAGAATGTCTGTAACAGAATTCATCTCACTGTTCTTTCCACTGCATCACAGTGTTCTCCTTCATTACAAAGCACTAGGTAGAGGTCTGAGGAACGTAAACAGGGAGGATAGGATGGATGGCAGAGCATCGTGTTCGAAGAAGATGCATAGTTTCCAGGTGAGAGTGTTTGGTTTCGAGGGGAAGGGCAGAATCAGGAAGGGAGAAAGAAAGACTCCCCAGTGAGCTTGCCAACACAGCATGTGTCCATTCATCCACTGCTCCACAGACCCATTTAGCCATGTCTGTCTGCATCATCTTGTCTCCCAGGTGAGAACAGAGACATACAAGTTAGATCTGAATCGCAGTTTGGCAAGTGCTGTGAGAAATTTCACAAAGTATTTGAGTGAAAGCTGGATCCAGAGTTGGAATATCTAATGCCAGCTCTGACTCTAACTAATGAGTTATGTGCCTTGATCAAGCCAGCATGGGCCTAAATTTTCTCAATAATCAAAGAACAGCTACTATAGTTGAGTGCATTTCATAAGTCAAGAACTATGCCAAATGCATTTCACTATACTCTCAAGACCAACCTAGGATCATTACTCCCCCTTGCAGATGGAAGCTGGGACTCAGAGAGGTAAAGTAACATAATGAGCACAATTAGTAAGAACCAGGGTTTGAACCACGATCTACTTGACTACAAAGCCGATATCCTTAATGACTACATTGGCTACCCTCAGTACTTCAGCTCTGCATCTCTAGCATCCCTCCCCAAATTGTTTCTTTGAATGATTTGTGGGATCACAAACAATTTGGAGCATAAACTCAGGTCCTTTGGCTGGAAATAACTAGCTCAGGCATTTTTATTACTCATCCACAAACCCCAAATTTGAAGCAGGTTGTTTGTAAAATTTGCTAGGTTTGCTTCTTGCTCTAACAACAAAAAAATGTGAATACAAAATTAAGAAGCCAGAATCCCACAGGATCCAAACTTAAACTGACATTTCACAGGACATCCAAGTAAACTGGAAATACACAAGGTAAGTGAATTACCTTAAAAATAGGTCTACGTGATGGTCTTTGCTTGCAAGCATAGCCAACAGGGTTTATTTTCTATTGTGTTTATTTTCTGTGTGTGAAATATGTGTTTTGAAAAATAAAAAAAATGATTGCTTAACACAAAAATAAAGCTGATATCCTCTTTATCCTCTTGGATACCCACTAACTGCCAGACTGCAAGGAGTCATTCTGTAGTAAAATATTTTAAAAGGATGTCTAAACCCAGAACTTTTAAAAGAATGCTCCAAACTCAAATTCTTTATCCCCATCTTTGGTATATTTTGAAGATCCCTCCATGGCAATGGGAGATGGAGAGATAGGAGTTAACAGTATCTTTCTCCTAGTCATCTTTTGTCCCAATTTTCTTCTGATGTTTTCTCAAACTTTATATCTCATGGCCCCTGCCTGGTATTCACTTCTCCCCCATGTAGACCCAAATGTAAATCTACTTAATGAATTTCTTCAATATGTTCACTCATAAAAGAGAAGATTTATATAATAGAATTATAGTAAAGAGTGAGGATAATGGTGGGAGAGGAAGAAACTTGGAACACAGAACAGAAAACATCTTAAAATTAGTATAAGCCAGCAGTGTTCTTAAAAATATGTAAGCGATTCTCACATCCTGAATTATCCATCTCTCACCCTTGGGGCCCCAGACCTATCTTCCTCTCATTTCACAAACCTTGTCCCCACATGGGCTGCCTATGAAACCATAAAATTTTCTTTTACTTTATTATACAGTGCAATTCTGTTCTTTCAGTTTCAATCTAGCCTATCTTGGGCAAGCCTGAGGTTGTGACCTTTGTTTAGAATGTTCTCGGTCATGAAATAGGTCACCTTCTTTGGGAAGAATCGGGCTTCTTGGCTGGAGGATGTTTGTGGTTAAAGTGACAATTGTTATTACAAAGCCTTCCAGAGATAAATGTGACAAAGAGGCTATGTGGGAAATCAGGCAGCCTCTCACTGCTTGGGAAGTTCCCTGTTTTCATTTAATGCTTTCATCACTTTGCTGGTGTTCAAATGCCACAACGCCTCACCCAGCATTAGATTCCTGTGGGAGGAATTTGAGTTCAGAGAGCAAAAGCAGTCCAGTAATAAGAATATGTATATGCATAGTCTTAGAACCAGTTTCCCCCCTCAGTCAGTCTCTCCCATCAGAAGCTTCCATAAGCCTCTTATCCTTCTCCATCTGAGGACAGACAGACTGAAAACCACAGTCAGAGAAAACTAACCAATCTGGTCACATGGACCATGGCTTTGTCTAATTCAATGAAACTAGGGCCACCCAGGATGGACAGATCAGAGTGGAGAGTTCTGACAAAATGTGGTCCGCTGGAGAAGGGAATGGCAAACCACTTCAGTATTCTTGCCTTGAGAACCCCATGAACAGTATGAAAGGGCAGAAAGGTAGGACACTGAAAGACGAACTCCCCACATTGATAGGTGCCCAATATGCTACTGGAGATCAGTGGAGAAATAACTCCAGAAAGAATGAAGGGATGGAGCCAAAGCAAAAACAATACCCAACTGTGGATATTACTGGTGATGGAAATAAAGTCTGATGCTGTAAAGAGCAACACTGCATAGGAACCTGGAATGTTAAATCCGTGAATCAAGGCAAGTTGGAAGTGGTCAAACAGGAGATGGCAAGAGTGAACTTCGACATTTTAGGAATCAGCAAACTAAAATGAACTGGAATGGGTGAATTTAACTTAGATGACCATTATATCTACTACTTTGGGTGAGAATTCCTTAGAAGAAAGGGAGTAGCCATCATAGTTAACAAAAGAGTCCAAAATACAGTACTTGGATGCAATCTCAAAAATGACAGGATGATCTCTGTTCGTTTCCAAGGCAAACTATTCAATATTACAGTAATCCAAGTCTATGCCCCAACCAGTATTGCTGAGGAAGCTGATGCTGAACAGTTCTATGAAGACCTACAAGACCTTCTAGAAATAACACCCAAAAAAGATGTCCTTTTCATTATAGGGGACTGAACTGCAAAAGTAGGTAGTCAAGAAATACCTGGAGTAAAAGGCAAATTTGGCCTTGGAGTACAGAATGAAGCAGGGCAAAGGCTAATAGAGTTTTTCCAAGAAAACACTCTGGTCATAGCAAACACCCTCTGCCAACAGCACAAGAGAACACTCTACACATGGACATCACCAGATGGTCAACACCGAAATCAGATTGATCATATTCTTTGCAGCCAAAGATGGAGAAGCTCATACAGTCAGCAAAAACAAGGCCAGGAGCTGAGTGTGGCTCAGATCATGAACTCCTTATGCCAAAATCAGACTTAAATTGATGAAAGTAGGGAAAACCACTAGACCATTCAGTTCAGTTCAGTCACTCAGCCGTGTCCGACTCTTTGTGACTCCATGGACCACAGCACACCAGGCCTCCCTGTTCATCACCAACACCCGGAGTTTAGCCAGATTCATGTCCATTGAATCGATGATGCCATCCAACCATCTCATCCTCTGTTGTCCCCTTCTCCTCCTGCCCTCTATCTTCCTCAGCATCAGTGTCTTTTCAAATGAGTCAGCTTTTTGCATCAGGTGGCCAAAGTATTGGAGTTTCAGCTTCAACATCAGTCCTTCCAATGAACAGTCAGGACTGATCTCCTTTAGGATGGACTGGTTGGATCTCCTCGCAGTCAAGGAACTCTCAAGAATCTTCTCCAACACCACAGTTCAAAAGCATCAGTTCTTCAGTGCTCAGCTTTCTTTATGGTCCAACTCTCACATCCATACATAACCACTGGAAAAACCATAGCTTTGACGAGATGAACTTTTGTTGGCAAAGCAATGTCTCTGCTTTTTAATAAGCTATCTAGGTTAGTCATAACTTTCCTTCCAAGGGGTAAATATCTTTTAATTCCTTGGCTGCAGTCACAATCTGCAGTGATTTTGGAGCCCCAAAATTAAAGTCAGTCACTGTTTCCCCATCTATTTCCCATGATGTGATGGGAGCAGATGCCATGATCTTAGTTTTCTGAATGTTGAGCTTTAAGCCAACTTTTTCACTCTCCTCTTTCACTTTCATCAAGAGGCTCTTTACTTCTTCTTCGCTTTCTCCTATAAGGGTGGTGTCATCTGCAGATCTGAGCTTATTGATATTTCTTGAGGCAATCTTGATTCCATTCAGGTATGACCTAAATCAAATCCCTTATGATTATACAGTGGAAGTGACAAATAGATTCAAGGGATTAGATCTGATAGACAGAGTGCCTGAAGAACTGTGGATGGAGGTTCATGACACTGTACAGGAGGCAGGGATCAAGACCATTCCTAAGAAAAAGAAATGCAAAAAGGCAAATTGGTTGTCTGAGGAGGCCTTACAAATAGCTATGAAAAGAAGAGAAGTGAAAGGGAAAGGAGAAAAGGAAAGATATACCCATTTGAATGTAGAATTTTAATTAACAGCAAAGATAGATAAGAAAGCCTTCCTCAGTGATCAATGCAAAGAAATAGAGGAAAACAATAGAATAGAGGAAAGACTAGAGATCTATTCAAGAAAATTAGAGAACATTTCATGCAAAAAAATGGTTACAATAAAGGACAGAAATGGTATGGACCTAACAGAAGCAGAAGATATTAAGAAGAGATGGAATAATACACAGAAGAACTATACAGAAATGATCTGCAAACCCAGATAATCACGCACCTAGAGCCAGACATCCTGGAATGTGAAGTCAAGTGGGCCTTAGGAAGCATCACTATGAACAAAGGCAGTGGAGGTGATGGAATTCCTGTTTCACTATTTCAAATCCTAAAAGATGATGCTGTAAAGGCGCTGCACTCAATATACCAGGAAATTTGGAAAACTTAGCAGTGGCCATGGGGCTGGAAAAGGTGTTTTCATTCCAGTCCCAAAGAAAGGAAATGCCAAAGAATGCTCAATCTACTGTGCAATTGCATTCATCTCACACACTAGTAAAATAATGCTCAAAATTCTCCAAGCCAGGCTTCAACAGTATCTCATGCTTGTAATCTATTGGGAAGTTCCTGACCTCATCTTGCTCTCCTTTCCAGGATGGTTTTCCCAGTGATAACCAACAGTAGCTGAGATAGCTCTTTTTTCCTTAATAGGTGATAAAGTCTGAGGTGTAAACTCAATGGCTTTCTCTTTATCTTCTCTCCCCAGAGCCCAAACTATCTAGCTTTTTTCTCATAGTTAAAGTTCCCAACCAGGCACTAGTGTAAAGATAGCCCTCGTTGCCCATTCAGAGATCACTTAGAGAAAGTGTTTATGACCCACTTACACTAGGGATCACGATAGTGGAGTAAGAGGATGTGGAACTCACCCCACACCTCCACCAATGAACACATCAAAAATATATCTACATGTGGAACAATTTTCACTGAAACGTTATTGGCGACCGAGGCTGCAAGAAAGATACACACAAAATCAGTTGCAAGGGAAGAGAAATTATCAGGTTGGGACCTGTGCCTCTGGGAGGGGACTCAGAAGAGGAGGGAGATTACATGGGTGAAAATCTTACTGAGGAGTGATGAGTTTGATCCATATATGGTCACCCTAGACCTGAAGTCCAACACCAGGAAGACAAGAACCCTTGGCTGGTTCAACAGCCAAAGGAATTGACAGGAGAGTTGTGGGAAGCCCAGACTCAACTTAGGAGGAGTGCACACATGTTTGCTTACTCCCAAAACAGGGCAGAGAGAGCAGCTTGAAACTGTACGGGATACTAGCTAGTTTTCTGCCACCCTTCCAACACAGGTTCCAGCCTCAATCAAGTACCCACTCCAGACCCACTGGCATCATGACACAGCTCCACCTTGAGGCAAAGGTTGCCACTTCCAAGGGAAAGCTCACTTGAAAGGGACAAAGGCAGCTCAGTACCAGAGCAACATCTGAGCAAAGTGGGAACAGTCATTACTTGGGCTTACAGAGGCAGACCCAGGAAACAGTCTTGGAATCTGACTGCACCTGGAGACACCACAGCCAACAAGCAGACTCAGACTAAGTGCCACATCAGTCCCTCTTGCCCCTGCACTGCCCCCACTGGGTCCAGGATGTTGGTACTGGCATGGGGGATAGTACATATTTAAAGGGAATGGAACCAGCTTAGACCTGGACCTCAGAGATTCTACTCCAGCAACTTGGACTCATCCTCACCCCTAGTGGCTGATACTGGCCACAGAGCAGAGGAGAAAGCCTTGGCTTGCAACTGACTCTACCTCTAGCACTTCCTCCCTGCCCATTTCCAATCCCACCTTCTATCAAGGTGAGAGGTGTTAGCACTACTTGGGGAAAGACCTGACTTATCCTCACTTCAGACCCAGCTCTCCCATCAAAGACACTAGACACACACAGACTGGATAAAGATGCTTTCACACATGCTCATCCCTTTGTGACTGCAATAGCTAGCCATTCCACCTAACTTCTTTTCTTTAATTTAAATTTATTTATTTTTATTGGAGGCTAATTACTTTACAATATTGTATTGGTTTTGCCATACATCAACATGAATCTGCCATGGGTGTACACGTGTTCCCCATCATGAATCCCCCTCCCACCTCCCTCCCGGTACCACCTCTCTGGGTCATCCCAGTGCACCAGCCCCAAGCATCCTGTATCTTACATCAAACCTGGACTGGCGATTCATTTCTTATATGATATTATACATTTTTCAGTGCCATTCTCCCAAATCATCCCACCCTCTCCCTCTCCCACAGAGTCCAAAAGACTGTTCTATGCATCTGTGTCTCTTTTGCTGTCTCACATACAGGGTTATCATTACCATCTTTCTAAATTCCATATATATGCATTAGTATACTGTATTGGTATTTTTCTTTCTGGCTTACTTCACTCTGTATAATAGGCTCCAGTTTCATCCACCTCATTAGAACTGATTCAAATGTATTCTTTTTAATGGCTAAGTAATACTCCATTGTGTATATGTACCATGGCTTTCTTATCCATTCATCTGCTGAGGGACATCTAGGTTGCTTCCATGTCCTGGCTATTATAAACTGTACTGCAATGAACATTGGGATACACGTGTCTCTTTCAATTCTGGTTTCCTTGGTGTGTATGCCCAGCAGTGGGATTGCTGGGTCATAAGGCAGTTCTATTTGCAGTTTTTTAAGGAATCTCCACACTGTTCTCCATAGTGGCTGTACTAGTTTGCATTCCCACCAACAGTGTAAGAGGTTCCCTTTTCTCCACACATTCTCCAGCATTTATTGATTGTAGACTTTTGGATTGCAGCCATTCTGACTGGTGTGAAATGGTACCTCATTGTGGTTTTGATTTGCATTTCTCTGATAATGAGTGATGTTGAGCATCTTTTCATGTGTTTGTTAGCCATTTGTATGACTTCTTTGGAGAAATATCTATTTAGTTTTTTGGCCCATTTTCTGATTGGGTTGTTTATTTTTCTGGACTTGAGCTGCATAAGTTGCTTGTATATTTTTGAGATTAGTTGTTTGTCAGTTGCTTCATTTGCTGTTATTTTATCCCATTCTTAAGTTTGTCTTTTCACCTTGCTTGTAGTTTCCTTTGTTGTGCAGAAGATTTCAATTTTAATTAGGTCCCATTTCTTTATTTTTGCTTTTATTTCCAATATTCTTGGAGGTGGGTCATAGAGGATCCTGCTGTGATTTATGTCGGAGACTATTTTGCCTATGTTCTCCTCTAGGAGTTTTATAGTTTCTGGTCTTACGTTTAGATCTTTAATCCATTTTGAGTTTATTTTTGTGTATGGTGTTAGAAAGTGTTCTCATTTCATTCGTTTACAAGTGGTTGACCAGTTTTCCCAGCACCACTTGTTAAAGAGATTGTCTTTTCTCCATTGTATATTCTTGCCTCCTTTGTCAGAGATAAGGTGTCCATAGGTGCATGGACTTATCACTGGGCTTTCTATTTTGCTCCATTGATCTATATTTCTGACTTTGTGCCAGTACCATACTGTCTTGATGACTTTGGCTTTGAAGTAGAGCCTGAAGTCAGGCAGGTTGATTCCTCCAGTTCCATTCTTCTTTCTCAAGATTGCTTTGGCTATTTGAGGTTCTTTTGTATTTCCATACAAGTTGTGAAGTTATTTGTTCTAGATCTGTGAAAAATACCGCTGGTAGCTTGATAGGGATTGCATTGAATCTATAGATTGTTTTGGGTAATATACTCATTTTCACTGTATTGATTCTTCTGATCCATGAACATGGTATGTTTCTTCATCTATTAGTGCCCTCTTTGATTTTTTTCACCAGTGTTTTATCATTTTCTATATATAGGTCTTTAGTTTCTTTAGGTAGATATATTCCTAAGTATTTTATTCTTTTCATTGCAATGGTGAATGGAATTGTTTCCTTAATTTCTCTTTGTATTTTCTCACTATTAGTATATAGGAATGCAAGGGATTTCTGTGTGTTAATTTTATATCCTGCAATTTTACTATATTCATTGATTAGCTCTAGCAATTTTCTGGAGGAGTCTTTAGGTTTTCTATGTAGAGAATCATGTCATCTGCAAACAGTGAGAGTTTTACTTCTTCTTTTCCAATTTGGATTCCTTTTATTTCTTTTTCTGCTCTGATTGCTGTGGCCAAAACATCCAGAACTATGTTGAATAGTAGCAGTGAGAGTGGGCACCCTTGTCTTGTTCCTGACTTTGGAGGAAATGCTTTCAGTTTTTCACCATTGAGGATAATGTTTGCTGTGGGTTTGTCATATATAGCTTTTATTATGTTGAGGTATGTTCCTTCTATTCCTGCTTTCTGGAGAGTTTTTATCATAAATGGATGTTGAATTTTGTCAAAGGCTTTCTCTGCATCTATTGAGATAATCATATGGCTTTTGTTTTTCAATTTGTTAATGTGGTGAATTACCTTGATTGATTTGCANTTTTATCATTTTCTATATATAGGTCTTTAGTTTCTTTAGGTAGATATATTCCTAAGTATTTTATTCTTTTCATTGCAATGGTGAATGGAATTGTTTCCTTAATTTCTCTTTGTATTTTCTCACTATTAGTATATAGGAATGCAAGGGATTTCTGTGTGTTAATTTTATATCCTGCAATTTTACTATATTCATTGATTAGCTCTAGCAATTTTCTGGAGGAGTCTTTAGGTTTTCTATGTAGAGAATCATGTCATCTGCAAACAGTGAGAGTTTTACTTCTTCTTTTCCAATTTGGATTCCTTTTATTTCTTTTTCTGCTCTGATTGCTGTGGCCAAAACTTCCAGAACTATGTTGAATAGTAGCGGTGAGAGTGGGCACCCTTGTCTTGTTCCTGACTTTAGGGGAAATGCTTTCAATTTTTCACCATTGAGGATAATGTTTGCTGTGGGTTTGTCATATATAGCTTTTATTATGTTGAGGTATGTTCCTTCTATTCCTGCTTTCTGGAGAGTTTTTATCATAAATGGATGTTGAATTTTGTCAAAGGCTTTCTCTGCATCTATTGAGATAATCATATGGCTTTTGTTTTTCAATTTGTTAATGTGGTGAATTACCTTGATTGATTTGCAGATATTGAAGAATCCTTGCATCCCTGGGATAAAGCCCACTTGGTCATGGTGTATGATCTTCTTAATGTGTTGTTGGATTCTGATTGCTAGAATTTTGTTAAGGATTTTTGCATCTATGTTCGTCAGTGATATTGGCCTGTAGTTTTCCTTTTTTGTGGCATCTTTGTCAGGTTTTGGTATTAGGGTGATGGTGGCCTCATAGAGTGAGTTTGGAAGTTTACCTTCCTCTGCAATTTTCTGGAAGATTTTGAGTAGGATAGGTGTTAGCTCTTCTCTAAATTTTTGGTAGAATTCAGCTGTGAAGCCGTCTGGACCTGGGGTTTTGTTAGCTGGAAGATTTCTGATTACAGTTACAATTTCCATGCTTGTGATGGGTCTGTTAACATTTTCTATTTCTTCCTGGTTCAGTTTTTGAAAGTTGTACTTTTTTAAGACTTTGTCCATTTCCTCAAGTTGTCCATTGTATTGGCATATAATTGCTGATAGTAGTCGCTTAAGTTCCTTTGTATATCTGTATTGTCTGTTGTGATCTCTCCATTTTCATTTCTAATTTTATTGATTTGATTTTTCTCCCTTTGTTTCTTGATGAGTCTGGCTAATGGTTTGTCAATTTTATTTATCCTTTCACAGAATCAGCTTTTGGCTTTGTTGATTTTTGCTATGGTCTCTTTTGTTTCTTTTGCATTTATTTCTGCCTTAATTTTTGAGATTTCTTTCCTTCTACTAACCCTGGGGTTCTTCATTTCTCCCTTTTCTAGTTGCTTTAGGTGCAGAGTTAGGTTATTTATTTGACTTTTTTCTTGTTTCTTGAGCTATGCCTGTATTGCTATGAACTTTCACCTTAGCACTGCTTTTACAGTGTCCCATAGGTGTGTTTTCATTTTCAGTCGTTTCTATGCATATTTTGATTTCTTTTTTGATTTCTTCTGCGGTTTGTTGGTTATTCAGTAGCATGTTGTTCAGCCTCCATATGTTGGAATTTTTAATAGTTTTTCTACTTTGCTGACTAAGGGCCATCTCGTCAAGGCTATGGTTTTTCCAGTAGTCATGTATGGATATGAGAGTTGGACTGTGAAGAAGGCTGAACGCAGAAGAATTGATGCTTTTGATCTATGTTGTTTGAGAAGACTCTTGAGAGTCCCTTGGACTGCAAGGAGATCCAACCAGTTCATTCTGAAGGAGATCAGCCCTGGGATCTCTTTGGAAGGAATGATGCTAAAGCTGAAACTCCAGTACTTTGGCCACCTCATGCGAAGAGTTGACTCATTGGAAAAGACTCTGATGCTGGGAGGGATTGGATATCAATTAGGTCTAACTGGTCTATGTTATCATTTGGTATGGGGAGGGAGGTGGGAGGGGAGTTCAGGAATGGGAACACATGTACACCTGAGGCAGATTCATGTTGATGTATGGCAAAACCAATACAATATTGTAAAGTAATTAGACTCCAATAAAAAATTAATTAATTAATTAATTATTTTAAAAAAGAAGCATGTAATAGACATTGTAGTCATGTCTACATGACTACAGAAAAAAAAGAAAGTTTGTGTTTCCTTGTGACAGAGGAATACCCAGCAGGTAAAGAACAGGATAAATGTCCACCAGACCAAACAAAAGAGGAAGAGATAGGGAGTCTACCTGATAAAGAATTCTGGATAATGATAGTGAAAATGATCCAAAACCTTGAAATCAAAATGGAATCACAGATAAATAGCCTGGAGACAAAGATTGAGAAGATGAAAGAAAGCTTTAAAAAGGACCTAGAAGAAATAAAAAAGAGTCAGTATATAATGAATAATGCAATAAATGAGATAAAAAACACTCTGAAGGCAACAAATAGTAGAATAACAGAGGCAGAAGATAGGATTAGTGAAGTAGAAGATAGAACGGTAAAAATAAATGAATCAGAGAGGAAAAAGAAAAATGAATTAAAAGAAATGAGTACAATCTCAGAGACCTCCAAGACAATATTAAATGCCCCAACATTCAAATCATAGGACTCCCAGAAGTAGAAGACAAAAAGAAAAACCATGAGAAAATACTTGAGGAGATAGTAATTGAAAACTTCCCTAAAATGGGGATGGAAATAATCACCCAAGTCCAAGAAACCCAGAGAGTCCCAAACAGAATAAACCCAAGGTGAAACACCCCGAGACACATATTAATCTAATTAACAAAGATCAAACACAAAGAACAAATATTAAAAACAGCAAGGGAAAAACAACAAATAACACACAAGGGGATTCCCATAAGGATAACAGCTGATCTTTCAATAGAAACTCTTCAGGCCAGGAAGGAATGGCAAGACATACTTAAAGTGATGAAAGAAAAGAACCTACAGCCCAGATTACTGTACCCAGCAAGGATCTCATTCAAATATGAAAGAGAAATCAAAAGCTTTACAGGCAAGCAAAAGCTGAGAGAATTCAACACCACAAACCAGCTCTACAACAAATGCTAAAGGATATTCTCTAGACAGGAAATGCAAAAAGAGTGTATAAATTCGAACCCAAAATATTAAAGTAAATGGCAACGGGATCATACTTATCAATAATTACCTTAAACCTAAATGGGTTCAATGCCCCAAACAAAAGACAAAGACTGGCTGAATGGATACAAAAACAAGAAGTCTATATATGTTGTCTACAAGAGACTCACCTCAAAACAGGGGACACATACAGACTGAAAGTGAAGGGCTGGAAAAAGGTATTCCATGCAAATAGACACCAAAAGAAAGCAGGAGTAGCAATATTCATATCAGATAAAATAGACTTTAAAACAAAGGCTGTGAAGAGATAGAGAAGGACACCACATAATGATCAAAGGATCAATCCAAGAAGAAGATATAACAATTATAAATATATATGCACCCAACATAGGAGCACCGCAATATGTAAGACAAATGCTAACAAGTATGAAAGGGGAAATTAACAATAACACAATAATAGTGGGAGACTTTAATATCCCACTCACACCTATGGATAGATCAACTAAATAGAAAATTAACAAGGAAACACCTAACTTCTTAGAGACAAAGTTAAACAAAATGAGATGACAGAGGAATTTGCTTCACACAAAGAAAAATGAGAGAGAGAGAAAACCCCTAGAAATCAATTAATGAAACAAATAAATAACTTATCAGAAAAAGAATTCAAACACTACCAATAAGAATGCTACCAGCCCCAAGCATCCTGTATCCTGCATGGAACCTGGACTGGCAATTCGTTTCTTATAAGATATTATACATGTTTCAGTAATTAGCATCCAATTAAAAATAAATAAATTTAAATTTAAAGAATAAATAATAAACAAAAATTTTTAAAAGTATTTTAAAGATTAAAAAAAGAATGCTACCTAAGTTAATGAAAACAATAGATAAACACAGTAAGAATTTTAACAAGACATTAGATATATAAAAAGAATGACTCAGAACTGAAGAATACAATAAAATNG
This sequence comes from Redunca redunca, assembly GCA_006410935.1. NCBI lineage: Eukaryota > Metazoa > Chordata > Mammalia > Artiodactyla > Bovidae > Redunca > Redunca redunca. The sequence continues at coordinate 1,084,575 of SJYQ01095247.1, forward strand.
AAATTACCCAATAGGAACAGTGAAAAGAAAAACAAAAAAAATTTTTTTTTAAAGATCAATTTAGGGGACTTCTATGGCAACATTTATCAAAACAACATTCACATTATAAGGTTAGCAAAAAAAGGAGAGAGAGAGAGAGAAAGAGGTCAAAACTGTATTTGATGAAATTGTGGATGAAAACTTCCCAAATCTAAAGAAGGAAAGACATATCTAGACACAGGAAACACAGAGGGTACCAAATAAGATGAACCCAAAGATATTCAAGCCAAGGTATATCATAATTAAAATGGAAAAAGTTAAAGAGGAAATTTTACACTATTGGTGGGAATATAAAATAGTATAGCTACTATGGAGAATAGCATGAAGTTTCTAAAAACAGAGCTACCATATGACCCTGCAGTCCCACTTCTGTACATATATCCAGAGAAAAACATGATCCAAAAGATGTTATGTACCCCTATATTCATTACAACACTGTTTCCAATAACCAAGGCATGGAAGCAACCTAAATGTACATTGACAGAGCAATGGATAAAGATGTGGTATGTATATACGATGGCATATTACCCAACCATATAAAAAGAATGAAATAATGCCATTTGAAGCAACATGGATGGACCTAGAGCTTGTGATACTGAGTTAAATAAGTCAGAAACAGAAGGAGAAATATCATATGACATTCTTTATATGTGCAACCTACAAAGAAATGATACAAATGAAACTACCTACAAAACAGAAAGATTCACAGACTTAGAAAATGAACTTATGGTTGCTGGAAGGAAGGATAGGAGGAAGGGATAGTGAGGGAGGTTGGGATGGACAAGTACACACTGCTGTATTTTAAATGGATAACCAACAAGGACCTACTGTATAGCACATGGAACTCTGCTCAGTGTTACGTGGCAGCCTGGATGGGAGGGAAGTTTGGGGGAGAATGGATACATGTATATGTATGGCTGAATCCCCTTACTGTCCACCTGAGACTATCACAGCACTGTTAGTCAGCTATACCCCATTTCAAAGTAAACATTTTTTTTTCTTTTTTCAAAAAAGCAAAACACCAAAATATAACCCAAGAAACAACTACAGGAAAAAAAAAAGGCAGCAAGAGAAAAAGAGTCATATACAAGGTAGCCCACATAAGGCTATCCTGAATTTTCTGCAATTTTACAGGCCCAAAGGAAATGACATCATATATTCAAAGTTCTAAAAGGGAAAAACCTACAACCTAGGATACTGTACCAGCAAGATTATCATACACAACTGAAGTAGAGATGAAGAACAACTGAGAGAACAAAAACTAAGTGCATTCATCAATATTAAATCTACACCCCAAAACGTTAAAGAGTCTTCTCTAAGTGGCAGGAAAAAAAAAGGCTATAACAAAAAAGAAGTTATCTGTAGGAAAGGAAAAAATCCCACCATTAAGGGCAAATATATAGTAAAAGCTGAGTATCAACCTCCTAAATAAGCTAATACAAAGATTTAAAGACCAAAATTATAAAATCAACTAAAACTGCAATATGTTTGAACTTAAATGACTACCTATTTAAAATAAGTAGATATAATTACAGGTCAGCATATATGAACTCCGTGGCAGTTTTGTGTATCTACAATAGATACACAAAAAGTATAGAGAAAAGAACAGAAGCATATCGTTAAAGGAAAACATCAAACCAAAGGGAAGAAACTAAAAGAATGTTCAAAGAACAGAGAACCACAAACAACCAGAAAAGAAACAACAAAATGGTAATAAGTATGTATCTCTCAATAATCACAGTTGATGTCAATGAATTAGATGCCTCAATCAAATGACATAGGATGACTGACTGGGTAAAAAAGCAAGACATGGTAATTTCCTGGTAGACCAATGTCTAAGACACTCAGTTCCCAATGCTGGGCCCAGGTTTGACCCCTGGTCAGGAAACTGGATCCCATATGTGGAAACTAAGAGTTCACATGCCACAACTAAAGATCCTGTGTCCCCTGCAAATAAGACCCAGTGCAAACAAATAAAAAAGTTTTTTAAAATAACAAGGCCCATCTATATGTTACCCATAGAGACTAAAACTTCAGAGCTAAATATATGCACAGACTGAAAGAGACATGATGGAAAAAAGATATTTCATGGAAACAAAAATGGTGAGAGAGTGGGGCTAGCAATACACATATCAGACAAAATGCACTTTAAAACAAAGTATATAACAAAAGACAACGAAGGGTATTATGTAATGATAAAAAGGTGAATATATGAAAAGATTTACACTCCTTAACACATATGTACCTAATGTAGAAGCAGATAAATATATAAGACAAATATTAACAGGCATAAAGAGAGAAACTGACAATAATACAAAAATAGTAGAGGACTTTAACACTCCACTTACATCAATGAACAAATCATCTAGACAACAAAATCAACAAGGAAGCAGTGCTCTTAAATGACACAATAGATCAGTTGGATTTCATAGAGATTGACAGGGTATTCTTCTAAAACCAGCAAAATTCATATTCTTTTCAAATCACATGGGCATTCTCCATGAGAGATCACATGCTAGGCTAAAAGACAAATTTTGACAAATTTAAGAGGATAGAAACTATATCAAGAAATTTTTTCCTGACAACAATGGTATGGAACTAGTAATCAATTACAAGAAGGAAAATGGGAAAACCACAAATGGAGACTAAATAATGCACTACTTAAAAACCACTGAGTCAATGAAGAAATCAGAAAATATCTTCAAACAAATGGAAATGGAAACAAAACTTTCCAAACTCTGTGGGATGCAGCAAAAGAGTTTCTAAGAGGGATAATTTTAATCAAAATTATCTCAAAAATCAAGAAAAAAATCAAATAAAAAAATAACCTGCCATCTAAGGAAATTAGAAAAACAAACAAAAAAAGCCTAAAGTCAGCAGAAGGAAGGAAAATATAAAGCTCAAAGAGAAAATAAATTAGAGATCCATAAAATACTAGAAAAAAATCAATGAAACAAAGAGCTTTTTTTTTTTTTTAACATAAGCAAGTTGATAAACCTTTAACCATGGTCAAGCAAAGAAGCAAAATAAGAAATGAAAGAGAGAAATAACAACTACTATTGCAGAGATACAATAAAAAACCATAAAACAATACTATAAACAATTATATGTCAACAAATTGGACAACCTAGAAGAAACGGACAAATTTTTAGTAACAAACAATCTTTCAAGATTGAATCAGGAAAAAATAGACAGTCTATAACCTCAGATATGCAGATGACACCACTCTTATGGCAGAAAGTGAAACAGCCTCTTGATGAAAGTGAAAGAGGAGAGTGAAAAAGGCTAGCTTAAAACTCAGCATTCAAAAAACTAAGATCATGACATCTGGTCTCATAACTTCATGGCAAATAGATGGGGAAACAATGGAAATGGTGACACTTTATTTTCTTGGACTTCAAAATCACTGCAGATGGTGACTGCAGCCATGAAATTAAAAGACACTTGCTCCTTGGAAGAAAAGCTATGACCAATCTAGAAAGCATATTAAAAAGTAAAGACCTTACTGAAAAGGTCAAATAGATAGTCAAAGCTATGGTTTTTCCAGTAGTCATGTATGGATGTGAGAGTTGGACTATAAAGAAAGCTGAGTGCAAAAGAATTGATGCTATTGAACTGTGGCATTGGAGAAGACTTCTGAGAGTCCCTTGGACTGCAAAGACATCAAACCAGTCAATCGTAAAGGGAATCAGTCCTGAATATCCATTGGAAGGACTGATACTGAAGCTGGAGCTCCAATCTTTTGGCTACCTGATGTGAAGAAGTGACTCATTGGAAAAGACTCTGATGCTGGAAAAGACTGAAGGCAGGAAGATAAGGGGACGACAGAGGATGAGACGGTTAGATGGCATCACCGACTCTTGAACATGAGTTTGAGCAAGTTCTGGAAGCTGATGATGGACTAGGAATCCTGGCATGCTGCAGTCCATAGGGTCACAAAGGGGACATGAATGAGTGACTCAACTGCATTGAACTGAAATGTACCACACCTATTGCTAGTAGTTAAATTAAATTTATAATTCATAAAGCTCCCAGAAATCAAAAGTCCATTACCAAATGGTTTCACAGGTCAATTGTACTAAGCATAAGAAAAAATAATACCTACTCTTCTCAAATTATTCCAAAATTTTGAAGAGGATAGAACAATCCAAAAGTCATTCTATAAGGCTAAAAGTACCTCAATACCAAAATCAGACAAAGGTACTATAAAAAAAACAATTACAAGCCAATATCCCTAAAGAAAACAGATGTAAAGTCCTTAATAAAATATTAGCAAATTTTCAACAATATATACAAAGCATTATACACCATGATACACCAGGGCTTCCCTAGTGGCTCAGACAGTAAAGAAACTGCCTGCAATGCAGAAGACATGGGTTTGATCATGCTGGGTTAGGAATATCCCCCGGAGAAAGAAATTGCAACCCACTCCAGTATTCTTGCCTCAGAAATCCCTTGGGCATAGGGTGGGATACAGTCCATGTGGTTGCAAAGAGTTGAACACAACTGAGAAACTAACACATTCACTTTTTCACGTACCATGATTAAGACCAAATTATTCCAGGGATACAAGGTTAGTTCAAAATCTGCAAATCAATCAATGTGATATACTGCAATAAATAAAGGAAGAATAAAAAACATTAAAATAATATGATGATCTCAATAGATGCAGAAAGGATTTGATGAAATTCAACATTCATTCATGAAAAAAGTTTACCAAAGTTGGTATAAGGGGAACACAGCTCAACATACTAAAAACCATTTATGACAAACCCATAGCTAACACCATACTCAGTGGTGAAAAGCTGAAAGCCTTTTTTCTAAAATCAGGAAGACAAGAATGCCTGGTCTCACCACGTCTATTTAACATGGAGTCAGAAATCCTAGCCACAGCAGTAAGTTGAGTTTTAAAAGGCATCCAGATAGGAAGGGAAGAAGTAAAACGGTAACTGGTTGCAGACATGATACTAAATAAGAAAACCCATATTCTCCACCCCAAAATTATTGCAATTAATAAATTAATTCAGTAAAGTTGCAGGATGAAAGATTAACATACGGAAAGCTACTGCCTTTTTATACACTAGTAATGAAATAAAGTCAAGTGGGCTTTAGGAAGCATCACTACGAACAAAGCTAGTGGAGGTGAAGGGATTCCAGTTGAGATATTTCAAATCTTAAAAGATGATGCTGTGAAAGTGCTGCACTCAATATGCCAGCAAATTTGGAAAACTCAGCAGTGGCCACAGGACTGTAAAAGGTCAGTTTTCATTCCAATCCCAAAGGAAAACAATGCCAAAGAATGCTCAAATTACCACACAATTGCACCCATCTCACACTCTAGTAAAGTAATGCTCAAAATTCTCCAAGCCAGGCTTCAGCAATACGTGAACTGTGAAGTTCCAGATGTTCAAGCTGGTTTTAGAAAAGGCAGAGGGACCAGAGATCAAATTGCCAACATCCGCTGGATCATGGAAAAAGCAAGAGAGTTCCAGAAAAACATCTATTTCTGCTTTATTGACTATGCCAAAGCCTTTCACTGTGTGGATCACAATAAACTGTGGAAAATTCTGAAAGAGATGGGAATACTAGACCACCTGACCTGCCTTTTGAGAAATCTATATGCAGATCAGGAAGCAACAGTTAGAACTGGACATGGAACAACAGATTGGTTCCAAATAGGAAAAGGAGTACGTCAAGGATGTATACTGTCACCCTGCTTATTTACCTTATATGCAGAGTACATCATGAGAAATGCTGGACTGGATGAAGCACAAACTGAAATCAAGATTTTCAGGAGAAATATCAATAACCTCAGATATGCAAATGATATCACCCTTATGGCAGAAAGTGAAGAAGAAATAGAGAGCCTCTTGATGAAAGTCAAAGAGGAGAGTGAAAAAGTTGGCTTAAAGCTCAACGTTCAGAAAACTAAGATCATAGCATACAGTCCCATCACTTCATGGCAAATAGATGGGGAAACAGTGGAAACAATGGGTGACATTATTTTGGGGGTCTCCAAAATCACTGCAGATGGTAACTGCAGCCATGAAATTAAAAGACGCTTGATCCTTGGCAGGAAAGTTATGATCAACTTAGACAGCATATTAAAAAGCAGAGGCATTACTTTGCCAACAATGGTCCATCTAGTCAAGGCTATGGTTTTTCCAGTAGTCATGTATGGATGTGAGAGTTGGACTATCAAGAAAGCTGAGTGCTGAAGAATTGATGCCTTTGAACTGTGTTGGAGAAGACTCTTGAGAGTCCTTTGACTGCAAGGAGATCCAACCAGTCCATTCTAAAGGAGATCAGTCCTGAGTGTTCATTGGAAGGACTGATGTTGAAGCTGAAACTCCAATACTTTGGCCACCTGATGCAAAGAGCTGACTCATTGGAAAAGACCCAGATGCTGGGAAAGATAGAGGGTAGCAGAAGAAGGGAACGACAGAGGATGAGATGGTTGCATGGCATAACTGACTCTATGGACATGAGTTTGAGTAAACTCTGGAAGCTGGTGATTGACAGAGAGGCCTGGCATGCCACGGTCCATGGGGTCTCAAAGGTTCAGAATGACTGAGAGACTAAACTGAACTGAACTGAATGAAGTATAAGAAAGGGAAAGCAAGAAAATAATCCTGTTTTAAAGCCATATCAAAAAGAATAAAATACCTAGGAATAAACTTAATCAAGGAATAAAACCTTATATACTCTGAAAAGTTCAAACATTGATGAAGGAAGTTGAAGCTGGTACCAATAAATGGAAACATATCATGCTCTCCAACTGGAAGAATTAACATTTTTTAAATGTCCATTGTACTCAAAGTAATCTACAGATTTACTGCAATCTCTATCAAAATACTCAGGACATTTTTGTCAAAATGGAATAAATAATCCTAAAATTTATACGGAACCACAAAAAACCTTGAATTGTGAAAATAATCTTGAGGAAAAATAACATAGGTGGAGGTATCATGCTTCTTGACTTTATTGTAAGCCAACAATAATCAAAACAGCAGGGTGTTGGCACAAAAACAAGCATATAAATTAACTGAACAGAATATAGAGCTGAGAAATAGACCCACTTACTCAATTAATCTATAACAAATGATACAAGAATATACACTGAAGAAAAAACAGTTGGATGAATAAGTAGAGATAAGAAAACTGGATACCTATAGGTAAAAGAATGAAATTAGAACATTTTCTTACATGATAAACAAAAATAAGCTCAAAATGCATTAAAGAAATAAAAGTAATCCCTGAAACTCCTAGGAGAGAACAGAGACAGAAAAATCTTTGACACAAATCAAAGCAGAATTTTTTTGGATCTGTCCCCTAAAGCAAAAGAAACAAAAGCAAAAATAAACAAATGGGACCTAATTAAAACTTAAAACCTTCTATACATCAAAGAAAACCATGTGTACTCAGTTGCTCCATTGTGTCTGATTCTTTGTGACCTCATGGACTATAGCCCACAGACTCCTCTGTCTATGGGATTTCCCAGGCAAGAATACTGGAGTGGGTTTCCCTTTCATCCTCCAGGGGATCTTCCTGACCCAGGAATCAAACCCATGTCTCCTGCCATCTCCTTCATTGGCAGGTGGATTCTTTACCACTGAGCCACCTGGGAAGCCCCTCAAAGAGAACCATGGACAAACAAAAAGATAACCTACTGAATGGGAGAAAATATTTGCCAATTATATGACTAATAAAGGTTAATGCCCAAAATATAAAAACAACTTACATAAAGCTGTATCAAGTAAACAAACAGGGAGAGGAAGAAAATGATAGATGAGTAAAATGGGGAGATCACCAGCCTCCCCACAAATACATCAAAACTCATCACGATATGGAACAACTCCTACAAAGCAAAGTCTAGGAGACAGCAGAAAAAAGCCAGGCCTCCAAGGGAGGCAGTCTAAGCTCCCTGAAATGAGGCAGGAGAGAGGGTGGAAATATAAAATAGGAAGACATGGAGAACTTCTGCACATGAGCTTGTGTCCTGAGAGAGGGAGGGAGTTTTGAAGGCGGAACAGTTCCCATGCACTGGGAAGTTCCCTCATAGGTAGGGCCAAGGGGGAGCTGCACAATCTCAGAAAGCCAGGCAAAGCAGGGACTAAGAGGGCAGAAAACAGAGAAAGCTGCACTTCTCAGTCCATAAACAGCTCACAGACTGTAGCCCTGACCAGATGGCAGGCTCAGGGAACTGAGAGAAGCCCACAGAAGCCCCATAGCACAGAGGGTGGGCCTGGGGTGCCAAGAGAGGCCCAGGGTACAAACCTGTGCAGTCCATGCAAACCTCACAATGCAGAGAGCAGGCCTGGGGGGCCAAGAGAGAGGCACACATAAACCCCTGCAGTGCACACAAACTGTGCAACACAGAGGGCAGGCCCAGGAAACTGAAAAAACACACAAGCCCTGTGTGTGACATAGAGGGCAGGCCTGATGAGGAAAAACAAGTGCACATAAGCCTCACAACATAGAGGGTGAGCTCAGGGCATTTAGGGAAGCGCACACAAGTCTCCATGTTGCAGAGGCCAGGGTCAGAGAGCTGACAATAGATCTACACAAGCCTCTACCTAGCAAGATTCACCCTGCAATGCAAGGCAGGACCAGGGGACAGAAGCCCTGGCAAAGATACTGTGAAGATATGCTGAGAGGGCTACTTTGACACGCTGCAGAAATTAGATGTGCCTAACAATGCCATTGGAGAAGGAAATGGCAACCCACTCCAGTGTTCTTGCCTAGAGAATCCCAGGGACAGGGGAGCCTGGTGGGCTGCCACCTATGGGGTCGCACAGAGTCGGACATGACTGAAGTGACTTAACAGCAGCAGCAACAATGCCAAAGCCAGAAGAACCGCCCAAATATATACTGAACCCATAGAAACCACAAAAACTACTACAGGACCCTGTGCTGCCCTTCAGAGAGATGAGATCCAGCTCCATCAACCAGAACACAGGCACAAGCTCTCCCAACCAGGAAAACATCACAGGAGACTATCCATCCCCACCCACAGGGGCAGACTCCACATCCAAGAACTATGAACTTGAGAACTGTTTTTTTCCTTCTCTTTTACGTCACACTGTTTATTCCTCCCTACGTATTTTTACCTTCACATTAGCCATTTGCCGTGCAGTGACGTTTTCCTCTTTGTTTTTCTTGCTAAAAATTTTTTTAAAGATTTTTTTCTGCCTTTTTTTTCAGTGATTTTTGATTTTGATTTTGTCTTTAATATATTTGACTGCTTTTCATATAGTTATTTACCAGGTGTTAAGTATCCCTGAATATATATAAATCTTTTTCTCATAAATCTATTTATCTTTGCTTTTCTAGTTTTTCTTTTCTACTTTTTCGGGCCTTCTCTTTCACCCATTCTTTTTCTCTCCCTTTTCCTGTTTTTTTTTTCTTTTTCTACTCCCTTTTTCCTTCACTCTTTCTTTTTTCACCATGTAAGTTAAATTGTTGTGCTCTCTTTGCTATATTCCTCAGTTGGCACTCTGCTCAGGTTCAGTTATTCAGACAGCATTAGATAGTTCTGCATTTAATTGGATGATACCACTTTTGGATATCCTTGTTCACCAACACAATTTCCTGTATTCGTTTCTTTATAATACTTTGGTTATAACTGTGTGTATGGAAGTCTGCGTATATGTCCCATTATTTCTGTAATTGCCTGCCTGATCTTGTTTTGACCATCTGTCTGAGTTCATTTTTTATTTCATGTCATGTTTTGCTTTTTACTTTGGTATGTTTGCTTTAATCTCTTTCAATTCCATAGTAAGCAACTTATGGAGGCCCAATTCCCTGACCAAGGATCACACCTAGTCAGTGAGGTAGGAGCATGAGTCCTAGATCTTAGACTGCCAGATAACTCTTAACCCCAAGTCATATTGATTACTGAGAACTTTGACACCTGTACCCGAAGCCTCAGTTCAGTTCAGTCACTCAGTCGTGTCGGACTCTTTGCAACACCATGAATCGCAGCGCGCCAGGCCTCCCTGTCCATCACCAGCTCCCAGAGTTCACTCAAACTCATGTCCATCGAGTCAGTGATGCCATCCAGCCATCTCATCCTCGGTCGTCCCCTTCTCCTCCTGCCCCCAATCCCTCCCAGCATCAGAGTCTTTTCCAATGAGTCAACTCTTCGCATGAGGTGGCCAAAGTACTGGAGTTTCAGCTTTAACATCATTCCTTCCAAAGGACAGCCAGGGCTGATCTCCTTTAGAATGGACTAGCTGGATCTCCCTGCAGATCAAGGGACTCTCAACAGTCTTCTCCAACACCACAGTTCAAAAGCATCAATTCTTTGGCACTCAGCTTTCTTCACAGTCCAACTCTCACATCCACATATGACCACTGGAAAAACCATAGCCTTGACTAGACTGACCTTTTTTGGCAAAGTAAGGTCTCTGCTTTTGAATATGCTATCTATGTTGGTTATAACTTTCCTCCAAAGGAGTAAGCATCTTTTAATTTCATGGCTACAGTCACCATCTGCAGTGATTTTGGAGCCCCCAAAAATAAAATCTGGCACCGTTTCCACTGTTTCCCCATCTATTTCCCATGAAGTGATGGGACCAGATGCCATGATCTTCATTTTCTGAATGTTGAGCTTTAAGCCAACTTTTTCACTCTCCTCTTTGACTTTCATCAAGAGGCTTTTGAATTCCTCTTCACTTTCTGCCATAAGGGTGATATCATCTGCATATCTGAGGTTATTGATATTTCTCCTGGCAATCTTGATTCCAGCTTGTGTTTCTTCCAGCCCAGCGTTTCTCATGATGTACTCTGCATATGTGTTAAATAAGCAGGGCAACAGTATAAGCCTTTTTCTTATTTGGAACAAGTCTGTTGTTCCATGTCCAGTTCTTACTGTTGCTTCCTGACCTGCATATAAGTTTTTCAACAGGCAGGTCAGGTGGTCTGGTATTCCCATTTCTTTCAGAATTTTCCAGTTTATTGTGATCCACACAGTCAAAGGCTTTGGCATAGTCAATAAAGCAGAAATAAATGTTTTTTTCTGGAACTCTCTTGCTTTTTCCATGATCCAGCAGATGTTGGCAATTTGATCTCTGGTCCCTCTACCTTTCTAAAACCAGCTTGAACATGTGGAAGTTCACGGTTCACATATTGCTGAAGCCTGGCTTGGAGAATTTTGAGCATTACTTTACTAGCATGTGAGATGAGTGAAATTGTGCAGTAGTTTGAGCATTCTTTGTCATTGCCTTTCTTTGGGATTGGAATGAAAACTGACCTTTTCCAGTCCTGTAGCCACTGCTGAGTTTTCCAAACTTGCTGGCGTATTGAGTGCAGCACTTTCAGAGCATCATCTTTTAAGATTTGAAATAGCTCAACTGGAATTCCATCACCTCCACTAGCTTTGTTCGTAGTGATGCTTCCTAAGGCCCACTTAACTTCACATTCCAGGATTTCTGGCTCTCAGTGAGTGATCACACCATCGTGATTATCTGGGTCATGAAGATCTTTTTTGTACAGTTCTTCTGTGTATCCCTGCCCCCTCTTCTTAATATCTTCTGCTTCTGTTAGGTCCATACCATTTCTGTCCTTTATCGAGCCCATCTTTGCATGAAATATTCCCTTGGTATCTCTAACTTTCTTGAAGAGATTTTTAGTCATTCCGATTCTGTTGTTTTTCTCTATTTGTTTGCATTGATCACTGAGGAAGGCTTTCTTATCTCTTCTTGCTATTCTTTGGAGCTTTGCATTCGATGCTTATATCTTTCCTTTTCTCCTTTTTCTTTTCACTTCTCTTCTTTTCACAGCTATTTGTAAGGCCTCCTAGACAGCCATTTTGCTTTTTTGCATTTCTTTTCCATGGGGATGGTCTTGATCCCTGTCTCCTGTACAATGTCATGAACCTCAGTCCGTAGTTCATCAGGCACTCTATCTATCAGATCTAGTCCCTTACATCTATTTCTCACTTCCACTGTATAATCATAAGGGATTTGATTTAGGTCATACCTGAATGGTCTAGTGGTTTTCCTTACTTTCTTCAATTTAAGTCTGAATTTGGCAATAAGGAGCTCATGATCTGAGCCACAGCACACAAGCACAGCTGAGAGGAGATACCCCATGTCCGAGATCAGGGGTAGTGGCCAGGAGCAGCCACCCCATATCCGAGGTCAGGAGCAGTAGCCATGAGTAGCTACCCCATGCCTGAGGTAAGGCGAGTGGCTGAGAGGAGCAACCCAAAGTCCAAGAAGCAGTGGATGCATGGGCACAGGAGGGCCTAGAGGAGCTACTGCACATTCAAGGTCAGGAGGGATAGCAGTGAGGAGATACCACTCATCCAAGGTAAAGAGCAGCAGCTGTGCTTTGTTGGAGCAGCTGTGAAGAGATACCCCATGTCCAACGTAAGAGAAACCCAAGTAAGATGGCAGGTGTTGCAAGAGGGCATCAGAGGGCAGACACACTGAAACATACTCACAGAAAACTATTCAACCTAATCACACTAGGATCGCAGCCTTGTCTAACTCAATGAAACTAAGCCATGCCCTGTGGGCCCACCCAAGACAGGTGGGTCATGGTGAAGAGGCCTGACAAAATGTGGTCCACTAGAGAAGGGAATGGCATAACACTTCAGTATTCTTGCTTTGAGAACCCCATGAACAGTATGAAAAGGCAAAATGATAGGATACTGAAAGAGGAATTCCCCAAGTCAGTAGGTGCCCAATATGCTACTGGAGATCAGCGGATAAATAACTCCAGAAAGAATGAAGGGATAGAGCCAAAGCAAGAACAATACCCAGTTGTGGGTGTGACTGGTGATAGGAGCAAGGTCCAATGCTGTGAGAGCAATACTGCATAGAAACCTGGAATGTTAGGTCAATGAATCTTGATGTGGTCAAACAGGAGATGGCAAGAGTGAATGTCGACATTCTAGGAATCAGCGAACTAAAATGGACTAGAATGGGTGAATTTAACTCAGATGACCATTATATCTACTACTGTGGGCAGGAATCCCTCAGAAGAAATAGAGTATCCATCATGGTCAACAAAAGAGTCTGAAATGCAGTACTTGGATGCAGTCTCAAAAACGACAGAATGATCTTTGTTCATCTCCAAAGCAAACCATTCAATATCACAGTAATCCAAGTCTATGCCCTAACCAGTAATGCTGAAGAAGCTGAAGCTGAACGGTTCTATGAAGACCTACAAGAACTTTTAGAACTAACACCCCCAAAAGATGTCTTTTTCATTATACGGGACCGGAATGCAAAAGTAGGAAGTCAAGAAACACCTAGAGTAACAGGCAAATTTGGCCTTGGAATATGGAATGAAGCAGAGTAAAGGCTAGTAGAGTTTTACCAAGAAAACACACTGGTCATAACAAACACCCTCTTCCAACAACACACAAAGCCTAGTATCACACCACTGTTGACAGTATCCTCTTTAGGAAACTTTACCCAAACAACAAGCAAGACAAAAACACAAAAACAATAATCAGCAGACAGGTGTCCCACAAAAACCCCAAAATATACCACCTCACACAGTCCTGCCCATCAGAGGAAAAAAAAAAATCACCCCCTTACACTAGAACACAGAAACAAATCACCCCTAACAAGAAGTCAATATAAACCACTCAACCAACCTTTTCCTCAACCAACCTTTTCCTCCAAGGACAAAAGCCAAAAGAAAGAAGGAATATAACCCTAAAGCCAGCAAAAGGAGACATCAAGTGGAGCAAGTTAGGGGGAAAAAATGAAAAGACAGAGAAATGGAGCACAAAAGGTGATAGAACACCTTAGAAACTAACAAAATCAAATAAACAAAAAGGAAATAAGCAATCTACCTGAAAGAGAATTCAGAATAATAATAGCAAAGATGTTCTGAAGACTTGAAAATAGAATGGATAAAATGCAAGAAACAATTAACACAATTAATACAATTACCAAGGAAACAGAAGAAATAAAGAACAAGCAAACAGAGATGAATAACACAATTACTGAAATTAAAAATTCTCTAGAAGGAACAAATTGCATAATAACTGAGGCAGAAAAACAGATAAGTGATCTGGAAGATAAAATGGTGGGAAATAACTGTTGAAGAACAGAATAAAGGAAAAAGAATGAAAAAAAAAATTGACGATAGCCTCAGAAACCTTTGGGACAATACTAAATGCACCAACATTCTAGTTATAGGTATCCCAGAGAAATAAGATAAAAAGAAAGGCACTGAGAATATTTTTGAAATTATAGTGGAAAACTTCCCCAATATGGGAAAGGAAATAGACAAGCAAGTCCAAGAAGTGCAGAGACTCTCTTACAGGAGAAATCCAGGAGAAATACATCAAGACATATATTAATCAAGCTAACAGATTAAACTCCAAGAAAGAATATTAAACAAAAAAAAGTCAGGAAAAAGTAACAAGTGACATACAATGGAAAACCCATACAATTGACAGTGTATCTTTGAGCAGAAATTCTGCACGCCAGAAGGGAATGGCAGGATACATTTAAAGTACTGAAAGAAAAAAATCTACAACCAAGATTACTATACCCAGCAAATATCTCATTCAAAATTGATGGAGAAATCAAAAGCTTTACAGACAAGCAAAAGTTAAGAGAATTTAGCATCACCAAATCATCCCTACAACAAATATTAAAGGGACTTACATAGTCACTAAACAAAAGAGAAAGGCAAGACCTACAAAACCAAACACAAAACAATTTGAAAAATGTCAATAGGCACATATCTATCAATATTATTTTAAATGTAAATGGATCAAATACACCAACAAAAATATATAGGTTGACTGAATGGATACAAAAACAAGACCCATCTATACGTTGCCTAAAAGATACCCACTTCATACCAAGAGACACATACAGAATGAAAGTAAAAGGATGGAAAGATATTCCTTTCAAATGGAAATCAAAAGAAACCCAGAGTGGCAATCCTTATTTCAGAAAAAAATAGACTTAAAATAAAGAATATTACAAGAGATAAAGAAGGACACTACATAATGATCAAGGAATCAGTCCAAGAAGGTGACATAACAATTGTAAATATTTATGCACCCAACATAGAGGCACCTCAATACATAAGGCAATCACTAACAGGCATAAGAGGGGAAATTGACAGTAACACAATAATAGTAGGGGACCTTAACACCCCACTTACACCAATGAACAGATCATCAAAAGAGAGAATCAATAAGGAAACACAAACCTTAAATGAAATATTAGACCAAATGGACTTAGCTGATGTTATCAGGACTTTCCATCCAAATACAGAAGAATACACTTTCTTCTCAAGTGCACAAGGAATGCTTTCCAGAATAGATCATGTCTTGGGCCACAAGTCAAGCATCAGTAACTTCAAGAAAATTGAAATTGTATCAAGCATCCTCTCGAGTCACAATGCTATAAGACTAGATATCAACTAGAGGAAAAACTGCAAAAACCACAAATACAGAGATTAGACAATACATTACTAAATAATGAAGCAGTTACTGAAGAAATAAAAAGATTCCTAGAAACAAATGACAATGAAAGCACAATGACCCAAAACCTATGGATTTCACCAAAAGCAGTTACAAGAGGCAAGTTTATAGCAGAACAACCCTACCCCAAGAAACAAGAAAAGCATTGATTGGATAACCTAACTCTATATCTAAAGCAGCTGGAAAAAGAAGAACAAAAAATCCCCAAAGTCAGCAGAAGGAAAGATCAGAGCAGTGATAAATGAAAAAGCAATGAAGGAAACAATAGCAAAGATTGATGAAATTAAAATCTGGTTGAGAAGATAAACAAAACTGACAAACCACTAGCCAGCCTCATCAAGACAAAAAAGGGAGAAAAATCAAATCAACACAAGCAGAAATTAAAAGGAAGAAGTTACAACAGATAACACAGAANCACTAGCCAGCCTCACCAAGACAAAAAAGGGAGAAAAATCAAATCAACACAAGCAGAAATTAAAAGGAAGAAGTTACAACAGATAACACAGAAATACAAAGGGTCATAAAAGGATATTATAAGCATCTATATGTGAGCATCTAAAATGGACAACCTAGAGGAAATGGACAGATTCTTAGGTAAATTCAACCTCCCAAGACTGAACCTGGAAGAAATAAAAATTATGAACAAGACAATTACAAACACCGAAATTGAAACTGTGATAAAAAAAATCTCCCAAAAAACAAAACCCCAGAGCCAAATGGCTTCACAAGGGAATTCTATCAAACATTTAGAGAAGAGCTAATGACTATTTTTATGAAACTGTTTTTGAAAATTGCAGAGGAAGGAACACTCCAGACTCATTCTATGAGGCCACAATCAATCCTGATACCAAAACCAGGCAAAGACAACACATACACACACAAAAAAAATTATACACTAATATCACTGATAAAAAATTCTCAACAAAATTCTAGCAAACAGAATTCACAAACACATTAAAAAGTTCATACACCATGATCAAACTGGATTTATTCCTGGGATGCAAGGATTCTTCAATATATGCAAATCTATCAATGTGACACACCATATTAACAAATTGAAGGATCAAAATCATATGATCACCTCAAGAGATGCAGAAAAAGCCTTTGACAAAATTCAGCATCTATTTATGATTAAAGCACTTCAAAAAATGGGCATAGAAGGAACCTACCTCAACATAATAAAGGCCATATGTGGCAAATTCCAAGCAAACATTATTCTCAATGGTGAAAAACAGAAAGTATTCCCTCTAAGATCAGGTGCAAGACAAAGGTGTCCAGTTTCAGCACTATTATTCAACATAGTTTTGGAAGACCTAGCTATGGCAATTAGAGGGGAAAAAAAAGAATAAAAGGAATCCAGATCATAAAAGAAGTAGAACTCTCATTGTTTGCAGATGACATGATACTATACATTAAAAAAAAAAAAAAAAACTACCAGAAAATTACTAGAGCTAAACAGTGAATTTAGCAAAGCCACAGGATACAAGGGCAGTACATACAAATACACTTGCATTCCTATACACACTTGCATCCCTATATAGTAACAATGAAAAATCAGAAAAAAATAAGGAATCAATCCGATTCACTCAGTTGTGTATGACTTTTTGTGACCCATGGACTATACAGTCCATGGAATTCTCTAGGCCAGAATACAGAAGTGGGTGGCCTTTCCCTTTTCCAGGGGATCTTCTCAACCCAGAGATCAGACCAGGATCTCCTGCACTGCAGGTGGATTCTTTACCATCTGAGCTGTCAGGGAAGCTCATATACTAACAGTGAAAAATTAGAAAGAGAAATTAAGGAATCAATCCCATTCACCATTGCAACAACAACAACAAAAATATCTAGGAATAAACTTACCAAAGGAGACAAAAGAACTGTATATGGAAAATTATAAGACACTGATGAAAGAAATTAAAAACAACATAAGCAGATGGAGAGATATTCCATGTTCCTAGGTAGGAAGAATCAATATCGTGAAAATGACTATACTACCAAATGCAATCTGCAGATTCAATGCAGTCCCTATCAAATTACCAATAGCATTTTTCACAGAACTAGAACAAAAAATACAAAACTACAAAAAAGGTGAAAAGACAACCCTCAGAATGGGAGAAAGTAATAGCAAAGGAAACAACACAAAAAATAATTAATTTCTAAATATACAAACAGTTCATACAACTCAATACCAGAAAAACAACCTAATCAAAAAGTGGGAAAACGACCTGAACAGACATTATTCCAAAGAAGACATACAGATGGCTAACAAACACATGAAAAGATGCTCAACATTGCTCATTATTAGAGAAATGAAAATCAAAACTACAGTGAGATCTATCACCTCACACCAGTCAGAATGGCCATCATCAAAATGTCTACAAACAGAAATGCTGAAGAGAGTGTGGAGAAAGGGGAGCCCTCTTGTGTTGCTGGTGGGAGTGTAAACTGATACGGCCACTATGTAAGATGGTATGAATATTTCTTACAAGACTAGGAATAAAAACACCATATGACCCCCAATCTCACTACTAGGCATATACCCGGAGTAAACCAAAATTGAAAAAGACACATGTACACCAATGTTCATTGCAGCATTATTTGCAATAGCTAGAACTTGGAAGCAATCTAGATGTCAATCGACAGATGAATGGATAAAGAAGCTGTGGTAGATATATGAAATGAAATATTACTCAGCCATAGAAAGGAACACATTTGAGTCAGTTCTAATGAAGTGGACAAACCTAGAAGCCTATTATACAGAGTGAAGTAAGTCAGAAAGAGAAAGACAAATATCATATGCTGATGCATAAATACGGAATCTAAAAGATGGTACTGATGAATTTATTTTCAGGGCAGCAAAGATCATGGCATCTGGTCCCATCACTTCATGGGAAATAGATGGGGAAACAGTCAAAACAATGTCAGACTTTATTTGGGGGGGCTCCAAAATCACTGCAGATGGTGATTGCAGCCATGAAATTAAAAGACGCTTACTCCTTGGAAGGAAAGTTATGACCAACATAGATAGCATGTTCAAAAGCAGAGGCATTACTCTGCCAAAAAAGGTCCATCTAGTCAAGGCTATGGTTTTTCCAGTGGTCAGAATGGATGTGAGAGTTGGACTGTGAAGAAAACTGAGCACCAAAGAATTGATGCTGTTGAACTGTGATGTTGGAGAAGACTCTTGAGAGTCCCTTGGACTGCAAGGAGAGCCAACCAGTCCATTCTGAAGGAGATCTTTGGAAGGAATGATGCTAAAGCTGAAACTCCAATTCTTTGGCCACCTCATGCGAAGAGTTGACTCATTGGAAAAGACTCTGATGCTGGGAGGGATTGGAGGCAGGAGGAGAAGGGGACGACAGAGGATGAGATGGTCGGATGGCATCACCGACTCGATGGACGTGAGTTTGAGTGAACTCCGGGAGTTGGTGATGGACAGGGAAGCCTGGCACGCTGCGATTCATGGGGTCGCAAAGAGTCGGACATGACTGAGCGACTGAACTGAATTGTACTGAACTGAACTGAGTGGAGACACAGACATAGGGAACAGACTTATGGACATGGTGGGAAGGGAAGAGGGAAAGGGTGAAATGTATGGACAGAGTAACATGAAAACTTAACAATACCAAATGTAAAATAGATAGCCAATGGGAATTTGCTGTATGACTCAGGGAACTCAAATGGGGTTGGGGTGGGGGGGGCTCTGTAACCATCTAGAGGGATGGAATGGGAAGGGAGATAGGAGGGAGGTACCAGAGGGAGGGGACATATGCATACCTATTGCTGATTCTTGTTGATGTTTGACAGAAAACAACAAAATTCTCTAAAGCAATTGTCCTTCAGTTTAAAAAATACACAAATTTAAAAATAAAGAAAAAATCAACCTAGTTAAAAAATGGCCAGAAGACCTGAATAGGCATTTTTCCAATGAAGATATATAGATGTCTAACAGGCACATGAAAAGATGCTTAACATTTCTAATCATCAGAGAAATCCAAATCAAACCACAGTCACCTCACATCTTCCACAATGGCTATCATCAAATTGTCTACTAATAACAAAAAATGTCTTCTTTAACCATTCATCTGTTGATGGACATGTAGTTTGCTTCCATATCTTGGAAATTGTAAAGAATGCTTCTATGAACATTGAAGTGCATGTACCTTTTCAAACTAGAGTTTTTGTTTTTGTTTTCATATATATACCCAGGAGTGGGTTTGCTGGATCATATGGCATTTCCAGGGATGCAATTCATGGGGTCCCAGGTGGCTCAGTGGTAAAGAATTCACCTCCCAAGGCAGGAGATGCAGGAGATGCAGTTTCAATCACTGAGTTGGGAAGATTCCCAGGAGGAGGAAATGACAACCCACTCAAGTATTCTTGCCTGAGAAATCCCATGGACAGGGGAGACTGGCAGGCTACAGTCCATGGGGTCCCAAAGAGTTGGACACAACAGAGCACACATACACATGGCAGTCCTTATCTTTGTTTTGTTTTGTTTAGGAAATTCCATCCTTATTCCATAGTGGCTGATATAGGAATATTAAGCATATTTTCATGTGCCTGTTAGACATTTACACACACACACACACACACACACACACACACANAATATTAAGCATATTTTCATGTGCCTGTTAGACATTTACACACACACACACACACACACACACACACACACATATATATATATGCATGCATATATATATGTGTGTGTGTGTATATATATATAATGGAATATATATATGGAATATTATGATTCCCAGGTGGCTTAGTGGTAAAGAATCTGCCTGGATATGTGGGCTCCATCCCTGGGTTCCCTGGGTCAGGAAGATCCCCTGGAGAAGGAAATGGCAACACACCCTAGTATTTTTGCCTGAGAAATGCCATGGACAGAGGAGCCTATCGGGCTACAGTCCATGGGGTCACAAAACAGTCAGACATGACATAGCAACTAAACAACAACCATTGGAATATTACTCATCCATTAAAAAAGAATGAGATTCTACCATTTACAACAACATGGGTGAACCCAGAGGGTATTACACTTAGTGAAATAAACCAGAGAGAGAAAGACAGATAGTCTATGTTATCACCAATGCATGGTCTTCCCTCATAGCTCAGTCACTAAAGAATCTACCTGCAATGCAGGAGACTGGGTTTGATTCCTGGGTGAGGAAGGTCCAACAGAGAAATAAATGGCATCCCACTCCACTATTCTTGCCTGGAGAATCCCATGGACAGGGGAACTTGTCAAGCTATAGTCCCTGGGGTAACAAGAATTGGACATGACTTAGCACTTAAACCACCACACTTATGTGTGGAATCTAAAAGATAATATGAAGTAATGCATATAACAAAATAGACTCACAGATATAGAAACAAACTAGTGGTTACCAGTGGAGAGAGGGTAGGGAATAAAGAGGTACAAATTACTATGTTTAAAATAAATAAACAAGGATATATTGTGCAGCATAGATATATACAACCATTATTTTGTAATTACTTTAGAATATAATCTCTAAGAATATTGAATCACTATATTGTATACCTGAAACATATGTAATATTATAAATCAACTATACTTCAATTTGAAAAAAAGAATGACCCACCCTCTCTTTCTGTTCTGTTTCCAAGCAAACACACCATCTAGTGTGCATCAAGAGCCCTGTAACTGTGACATGAGGCTTGGATTCTGACAGACTCTGCCACTTATAGCTATGACATGGTCACTTCTCTAGATTTAGATTCTTAATCTTCAAAATAACAAATAAGAGCTGAAGACATAAAAAGGCCTGACCAGGGCCACAAGTATATATAATAATAGCATCTACATGTATTACTTAAACAACTACCTGTGCAGTGAGTCAGATCCACTCCTGATTATGAGCAGTGGGAAGAACCTAAATAGTCAGAAGTCGAAATTACAACTATGATTCACCAGGAAACTCCACTAAACCCTCAAAACCATCAGCCATGGGTAACTGGAAAGACTGTTGGACTTCCGATATGAAATAAAATGGTTTATTGATTCTCTGTGACTTCATTCATACTGTGAATCACTGAACCATGCTTCACTTGGGCTCATGAGTTTGGCAAAGAAGAATGCTTTTCCCTCTGTGCCCCAGGATTCTGAGTCATCAGGTGTCTTTCCAGGTCCACTTGTCTCCTGGCAATGACTGTGCTCTCTGGTGTATGAAGCTCTATTGTTTGGGGCATATTAATAAAATTGGTCTTTCAAGAACCAATTATTTAACCCATGTGAAAAGCTCACGATGAGCTAGGTTATGCTTCAGTAACAAAAACAAAGAATACTCAGTGGCCTAAAACATCAAAGGTTTAATTTATTGTTCATGCTACAAGTCCATCATGGGTCAACTGGGGGCTATGTTCAGCAATGCCCTCATGCTGGGAACCAGGCTGACAAAAGAGCCTCTATTTGGAATGTTACTGATCACCATGGCAAGTGGAAAGAGAGAGCATGGTGAATTACACACTGACTCTTAAAGCTTTCCACAAGAGGTAATAATGTAATCTCGCTTCTGCTTATAACATTGGCAAAAACAAATCATATGACTATATCTGACATCAAGATCTGGAAAGAAAATGAAAAAAAAAGTTACAAACAGTATTAATGATAACCTCAGTGTGTTTGACTTTTTAAATTCTATTTCATCATACTCAGGAACTCTGATCTTGTGATGACAAACTGGTGTAGACAGTGCCCACATATGTCCATGTCACCCAACTGAAAAGACCCAAGAGATCTTCTGTATCCTTGCATATTTCTCTCTGTTGACCTAGAGGCCATACCTCCTGAGACAAATGGACAGAAAAAGCTAAGGGATCACTCTTGAGTTTCTAAAATGGTATACCTGGAACAGCTTAGGGAAAATGAAGCTGACAAATTCACTTTGCCAGACAAATCACAAATATCAAATAAAATTTTCTGTTACCTTTGAAAATCAAGTTCCTAGAAGCTTATGCTTAAAGATGGAGGATTTCACCTATTAGAAATATACCAGACACTAATGGGTTCTACTTTCATTATTCATCAGTAAGTACATTCTGATTTTTACTTCAGTTCAGTTCAGTTCTGTTCAGTTCAGTCGCTTGGTTGTGTCTGACTCTTTGCGTAATGAACCATAAATATAACTGTAAGTAGATGGGAAGGGATGTAACATAACTAAATAATTAAGACCAAAAAATTGGAATGATTTTATTCTGAATTAAGGTGAATCAAAAAGTAGACACATACACATATTCAAGTGAAAAACAATTAAAAAAAAAAAGGATCCAGAATGTATAGAAGTTCCAGTTGCTTCATAAGACTGGCATCATGATATTGTCAGTCTTTTACATTTTAGTCATCTTGGTTTTTATTTGCATTTCTTTGGTGGCTAAAAATTTCAGTAATCTTTTATTGAACAAGCTGAAGAAGGCTAGAGCAAACGATTCCTAAAGATAAAAAGACCAGCAAAGTCTTCTCAAAGGTGGAGTATTTGATTGTCCCAAGTCCTGTACACAGACTCCAAGGAATGGCCTGATTTCCTGCCACCATCATGAAAAACATAGAAAGCTTGATAAGATACAGTAAAGGTTATGTCAGAGGCTGAAACAGAGTTAGGGGTGCCAGCATCTTCCTTTTGGCCCTCTCTCACCTCTGGTCTGCCTCCCTACCTGGTCACAGCTGAAGCAGGACAGGCTCATCCATTTGGAGGACCATAACTTACTGAGCTATGAGGAGCCCTTGACTGTCAGAATTTTGAAGTCAAAAGAGTTTTCACAAAGCAATAGCAGAGAATCTTCTGCTTTTAGAGTAGTGATTCCTCCCAGAAATGAGAGCTAGGAAAATTTAACAAACAAAATTGATACTCAATTCTTTGTGAATAATAGGTATGAAATTTTAAAATAAAAACTGAAATATATGTGGATAATTTATTATCATAAATATGTGGGGCATAGCAACTCAAGAGAAAATTTTGAATATCATTTTATAGATGTTCTAAAGATTGCCTGTTTATTTCCATTTTTAATGACTCAAAAATTTATCAAATCTGGACAACTTAAAGAAAAAAATTTACTTATTATGCAAATTTCAAAGATTCCTAAGGTTCTTCTTTTATAATTTGAGTGACAGGGTTAACATAAAAAAGAAGAAACATCTCTGTAAGCTTAATAGAGGAAAAGTTGTATCTCTTCATTTTGAAACAAATGCAAATTTGTCATTCCTATGAGTACATGCTTTGGGGACAATAAGTTGGGACAACATTTAAGCATTCCCAAAAGCCAAGATTAGCTCATCCTTCAGTTGACAACTAAAGAATTTTCCAAGATAGATCTAAATAATTCACCTACAAGAATCAAATATTCAAAGAAGAGGACACCGTATTTCAGAATTAGTAACTGAGCAAGTATTTATATTTTAAGGTAAATGCAATCTAATGCAAATGGAGACACAGACATAACTCTGATTGTGGCTATGAATATATTGCTGCATCATTAAAACATGAGGAAAATGAAACATTAACTGAGAAATATGTTTTCAATGAAGGCACATTATACTCATGAAACTAGAAAAGAGTCTAATAGTAATATAAATTTAATGTAAAGGAACTACTATTAAATGACACTTCATTTTAGTTCAAAGCCTTTAATTAAAATTAATAAATACATGTTTGAATATTATAAAAAGCTAGTTTTTAATATCCTCCATCCATTCTGACTCTGGTTTAGTTGTAAAGTGTTTTATTCGCTTTGTGTTTTGCAATGTTGTTTACTATACTAATAATGGTTGACAGACAAGATGCTTCATTATTTAATGATCCACAAATGTACGGTAATAGACAAATATCAAGGTCAAATATCATTGTCAAGTAATAATGGTGGAAGAGGAAGGCAGAGGGTAGAGAGGACAATAGGCCCTTGAGAAGGTCAGGTGTCTCTGCCCATATCCAGGAAGAACTCCCAGAGGGCAGAAAAAGGCCAAGTGGCCCTTCAACCACTCTTTAAAGTGCCACTTTCTAAGTTGACCCATCCATCCAAAGGGCAACACATTATCTGCTCAGATGCCCTCCTCAAGGAGCTGTGTGTCAGGAAATATCATCAAGCAGCTTCTAAACTAGTCCATAATCACCATTCCCTTGAACTCTGAAACCCAAGAAGCTACATCAATGAAAAATGTTAAGCATCATCATAAGATACCAAACAAAGAAACACAAAATATTTGTTTCTGGAATTAGGAATATGTAGGCAAGGTGAAGTGAGGAATTCTCTTGGTTTGACCTTGATGGCTACCCAAAAGATGTTTTAATACTGGGGAAATTTTAGGTTTCATAGATTCAGGTTGTAAAAATAATTATCCCTTGTAGTAGAAGTGAGAGAGGAGAAGGCAAAAGCAGAGAAGAAATGGGATGAAACAGGAGTCACCAATGTGCAGGATGAAACTATCAGTACTTAGCTAACTCAATGAGTCCAGCTTTTCTCCATTATCCTGTAGAGTACCAAAAAAATGAAGAGTGCATATTATTGATAAGAAGTAGGAACAATGAAATATATATCTTTTTAAAGACATGCTTGTCAGCATGCTTTATAAGTCACCTCAGTTCTGTCTGACTCTTTAAAATCCCATGGACTGTAGCCTGCCAGGCTCCTCTGTCCATGGGATTCTCCAGGCAAGGATACTGGAGTGGTTGCTATGCCCTCTTCCAGAGGATCATCCCAACCCAGGGATCAAATCCTCATCTCTTACATCTCCTGCATTGGCAGGAACATTCATCACCCTGAGTGATTTTAGTGCTTTTCTAGATATGGCGAGATTCAAGAATTGGGCTTATAAAACTGGCTCCTGAAAATATCTAACTATCTGAATACAACATGTCCTGCCAGTTTTTCCCTTGAGCATAGAGTGCCTCATTTCTGTTCTCCACCCTGAACTTCGTTCAGGGGATACTGAAGGTCAGCAGCTACCACAGCACAATATTTAATCCTGGTAGAGGTAGATGGTAAGTTTCAATCTGTAGTTGACAGGATCCAGATTAAAAAAATAGGTAATAGTTGGGGGTTTCAGGTACAAGTGAATAAAGAGGATCTTGAGCACCAAAGAATTGATGCATTTGAACTGTGGTGTTGGAGAAGACTGTTGAGAGTCCCTTGGACTGCAAGGAGATCCAACCAGTCCATTCTGAAGGAGATCAGCCCTGGGATCTCTTTGGAAGGAATGATGCTAAAGCTGAAACTCCAGTACTTTGGCCACCTCATGCGAAGAGTTGACTCACTGGAAAAGACTTTGATGCTGGGAGGGATTGGGGGCAGGAAGAGAAGGGGACAACAGAGGATGAGATGGCTGGATGGCATCACTGACTCGATGGACATGAATCTGAGTGAACTTTGGGAGTTGGTGATGGACAGGGAGGCCTGGCATGCTGTGATTCATGGGGTCGCAAAGAGTTGGACACGACTGAGCGACTGAACTGAACTGAACTGAACTGAGGGTACAAATTATATGCATTGTAATACAATTCAGAGCCTCTTCTAGGGACTAAAGCAAATATTTCGTGTTGTTGGGGTTATATTAAACTTTTGATACATCTGAAACTCTGTCTTGGTCACTTACTAACAAG
This sequence comes from Redunca redunca, assembly GCA_006410935.1. NCBI lineage: Eukaryota > Metazoa > Chordata > Mammalia > Artiodactyla > Bovidae > Redunca > Redunca redunca. The sequence continues at coordinate 1,110,702 of SJYQ01095247.1, forward strand.
ATTAGCTTGAGTAAGTCACCCAGCCTTTTAAAGGATCCATTGGAGTAATGATAGAGACAACTCCATATATCTTTTCTAGGGATTATCTGTGATAATATGTTAAAGGCTTTATATATGTGAAAAATTATTCCTATTTCTTCACCCCTATCTGTATCCAGACCTTTTCCCATGTGACTCGGCAATTCTTCCCACTAAAGGCAATCTTATTTCTCTATACTATTGATATTGGCCATGTGATTTATTTGACCAGTGGAATGTGGGTAGAAGTTTCCAGTATATGCCTTTGGAGGAATATCCTATGGTAGGAATACCCTATTCTTCTGCATGGGAAGAATATGCATCTGTGGCTGTGGCCTTTTTGTTTTAACTCTTAGAATAAACACACATGAAGCAAAATTGAGCTAAACCTGCATAACATTGCATATGAGAATAAGTGCTTTCTGTCATGTGCTATTGAGTTCTGAGCTGGTTTGTCATCATGCAGCAATATGTGACTGATACAACACAGTCCTGAAGTGTGGCCTAGAAATCTACATTTCCCAAGATTTGCATAATAAAGATGCATAACAAAACATCTGAATCACTGCAGGATCCTTACTGTTCCAAAGCTACAAATCTTTATAAGGAACCACCTAAAATTTACCTTTGAAAGGCTCACACTCTACTGGCTGACTTTGTAGGAAAACTATTCCTTCTTTGAAGTCATCAATTTTCCTCTACTGTGCTTTTGCTCAAAAGTTATTCTACCCCCTCTTTCTCCACAGACCTCTTCTAAATAGACTTCCCTTTTTTCCCCTCACCTAGATTCCTCTGCACCTTTCAATACTGGCCTTAACCCTGACTTCTTTACCAGCCTTATTTGACCAGTCAATAACCCCCTTTTCTGCACACCTGCTGTTCTTGTCACCAAAACTCTATAGTTAACACTAACTCTAAAAATTTCATTGGTTTCTTTCCTTCCATGGACACACTGACAATTCCTGCAGGCAGGAGCTGTCTTTACTCCTATATCTTCCACCATCTCTAATATAAAGAGAGATGTAAAGACTTTTACATCATGTCAAAAGATACTACCCTATTGAGTTCAAGGATTTTTAAAAGCTAGCTCTAATGAAACATGCATATTTCCATATGTAAAATAGATGACCAGTGCATTCAATACATGAAGTAGGGAACTCAAAGCCGGTGCTCTGGGACAACACAGAGGGATGAGCTGGAGAGGGATGTAGGAGGCTGGATATCATGAAATATATGTCTGATGAAAGTTTCAGTTATTCTATTCCTAGTTCATGGGGAGACGAAGATACATACATACCAGCAAGGACAAGCCATTTGGTACACTGACTGGCTAAATACTCATCAGCGGTTATGTCCTATGTCAACCTGTCTCCAGACTGACAAGATGGTGTTGATGCTGCAGGAAGGGAAGCAGAAACAAAGGCAGGTGCTGATGCTGCCTTAACAATGATGGCCTATTTTCCCCCATGCACCTGAGAACATCAGTGAACTTGGGCATTGTTCAGCAGCAGAAACCTAAGGGTTTCTCTCATCCTTAATGCTTCGTCACGTGACCACATTATTTCCTTAGGAGATGATCCTGCCCTGTGTCCCCTGACGATGGAATCCTCCAAACCCATAAACTGTGTCATCATGATTTACCAACCAGAGGTCACTGCTCCCCACCACCTCTCTTCAGCCCAAGCTGTTTGCTCTTATTGTTCATTAAAAAAAAGAATGAAAGGGAGGAAAGACAGCAGTCCAAGCTCAGTCATAAGCAGCACAAAAGATTCATTTGTGAAGGGCAAAGATTAACAGGACTAATAGCCCCAGGGGTTTGGGGAAAGCCTGTCTGATTCAGGGAGCCAACTGGGAAAAGTTGAGTGCAGACAAATTGCTTGTTACAAAGGGAATATTTTGTGGGAGGGTATGGAAATAACTATGTTCTGGGAGCCTGTTTTACTTTCTGTGGTGTTTCACCAACAAGAGCTACAGGAACAGTCTGAGCGGCAGAATAATATACCTGTGATAAAAGCAGCTGTCTCCTCTCCTCTAGACATTGAAACTCTAGCTTCTGTTCAGAACTATATACAATGAAGTTTCAGTTTATCAGGCATTAGTTATTAAATCTTTGTCAAGTTGTTTTTATGTCGTACTTTCATCTAAATGAGAAGAAAAAAGAAAAAGCTTTCTCAGGAGGTTACACAGAACTTTCCTTCGGCAACAACTTGAGTCCTGGCATTTGACGACAATTTATTCTCTAAAAGGTGACATGGAGGATTATAATGTCCTTCTTGAAGTTTTCTAGATTAATGCTTTGGAGAAATGCTTAAAAGCAAAGGTTAAAACAAGAAGGGCTTGCTGATTAATGTTTCATTGTAGTATCTACACTGACACAACCCTCTGGATAAAATAGAGGAAATTCTTTTTACAATTTTCTGTTGTTGTTGTATTTAAAATACTGAATGAACAGAATTACATGGAAATACAAGTAAGCACCTCTTTATGAATCACAGCCTTGTGGTGAAAGGGCTTGTGTAACAATGAAGATATGAGCAATGCTGTGCTGGGCCACCTAAGACGGACAGGTCATAGTGAAGAGTTCTGACAAAACGTGGTCCACTAGAGGAAGAAATGGCAAACCACTTCAGTATTCTTGCTGCAAGAAACCCAAGAACAGTATCAACAGGGAGGCCTGGCATGCTGTAGTCCATAGGGTTGCAAAGAGTCAGACACAGCCTAGCAACTGAACAACAATAACAAAAGTAAACAACACATGAAATGAAAACATGGTCAGGGTCTTTACAAACTGGCTTGGGAAACGAAATCCTTCTCAGACTAAATCTTTTCATAATATTGCTTCAGATCATCTATTCTCACAGACAAGCGTGGCTAGACTTCTTGGCAGTTAAAACAATACATTCTTCTGAACAAGACAGGAGGAAATGTCTGATCTCTGCTGACCCCACTCAGAAGTGACATTCATCCTCAAGAAGAGTTAGTTTCAAACTTTGGAGTGTTAGAATAGCTGGAAGAGCCTATTAGACTTACAGAAGCCCAGTAACTCATTTTGATATTTTGAATCAGCCCTCTAGGATGAGCCTTGGAAATTTCATTTCTGTGTAACATCCCAGGTAATTCTGATCCAAGAGTCTCACATGTTGCACTTGGAATCTACTTAACTCTTTCCCACATTCCACTGGTGCCAAACTGCCAAGTCTTAGTCCTAGTGTCATTGATTTTAACAGTTCTAAAATTCTAAAATTAAGCTATAAGTTTGGAAAATGTGAGACACATAAGCCTTGTCCTATTGTTTCTAACACTAAGCTAATGAATGTTGCAGCACACAGATAGGAATACCCTTATCTTGTCATCAGAAGCCCACTCACATAAATTACCACATCCTGCCTGCTTCTGGAGTCAGTGCAAACCTTAGCCAGCTCCACTTCAGTAATCCTCTGATCAAGAACAAGCTAGTAAATTATGTGCATAGGGACAGTGAAAATGTTTAAGAATTATCTATCTGAGAATTTTTTTTTTCAATGCACTTTGCAAAGGTTAGGAACAGCCCACAAATACCCAGCTGTTCAACTGAAGAAGCAAATGGAAGAGGGCATCATCATCTTACTTAAAACATTTCATCTTCCCAGCAAACAAAGTGTTTCTGCAATTCACCTTTGCTTTGTATCTAAGAAAGTTCACTTCTGCAGCGAGTGCTTTCAAGATAGGAATATGAAACTATGGCCTGGGGAAGAACCTCGTGTCAATAGGAGACTGATCAAGGCATCCATTAAATGTACTGAACTGAACGCAGAGGTTCAGTGTTGTCTTTTCTCCAGCTCTCTTACTTGTCTTGTGCAAATTGTTCAACAGCCTTTCCCAGTAAAAGGACTTCAGAAACAGGAGCTGTTTTCAGGAGAGGAAGAGTGAAGTATTGATATGCTGATCCACAGGGCACAAAAGCCCACTGACAGATGGGAAGGAAAAAATGAAAGTGCGGCGAGGATTAAACACAAGAAAGATTTTACAAGCAAGTAAAAGCAATAATGAGTCCCTCTGGAACGAGGCCACAACATAGTAATAAGAGCCGTTTGATCTGTTAATGGGCACAATGGACAATGTGAGGGGTGAACAATAAAGCCCAGAACACATTTGGGCAAATAGAGGAGACCGTGGTCATATGAACAGCCAAATGTGCACACTGCAGTTTGGGCCTCTGGAGGCTGGATTTTGAAAGCCTAAGAGGGTTATGCCGATTTCAACAGACACTCTTATCCTTGGGATCTGGAAGGTGATTATAAAGTCATCTGTCATGAGCAGCCTATCCCACAAACATTACTCAGCTGCTACTACTCCTGACAGTTGGGCCAACTTCTGGTTCAAAAATAGTCCATTTGTCCATTTCCTGTACTCCTGTATTGTGAAAGAGGCAGAATTAGAAGGTACTGCTAGAATACCAGTCAAATCACTTTGGAATTGTGGCACTAATTTGCCAGGAGAAACAGATGTGGGGCCTAGGGGCCTGGAAAGGACAATGAGTTGTGTGAGAGAAAATGCCCACTTAAGAAACTGTCTGTGGAATACCCTGAGCTGAGCTTCACATGGGAGTGAGGCAAGCACTTCTGAGATCTTTTAGAATCATCACCCCACACTTGGTCTGGTTTGGCCAGTCCTCACTTCCAGACAGAAATCTGTACAACGGCCCTGGGAGAAGCACAATAGTCACGGGCAGGTGCTCACAGAGCCTTCACGTGGCCTGTTATAAGCACACTGTGTACCTTTACCGACGACGTAACAGCTTCTGAATCACTCCCTATTAAGAAAACTCAAGCATACACTTCCCATTTTAGACTGAGAATCCAGCCCCAAAATGCACACAAGTAACCAAACAAAGACCAACAGCTGCCTTTCCAAGAGACAGCAGCTCTACACTAAAACATCATGACAGTGCCATAGAAGCAGCAACTGTAAAGCGTCTTAAATCCTTAAAAGAACTGCTCCAAAGGTCTAGATTTCCCCTCCTAATCTAGATATGGAGGAGTCTTTAAATCAGGCCTTCATTTCTAGAACATGTTCACTGTGGGTGCTTGAAGACTTATTGGATCATGATCAAGGCAGCAGGATGATGAATGAATGAGGTATGCATCCATGATGGGAGAACACTGCAGTGGTAAAAGGCATCATGTGAAAATATGCCAGCACACTTACCATGGAAACCCAGGATAAATGCCCCTATTGGTAAGCTGAAAATAGCTGTATCTATATGTGTACATTTTGTCTCATTCAGAGAACGGCACCAGTTTCATCTGACATAATTAAATGTAAAAATATCCCTCCCCTTTAAATATGTTTGATTTTATGTGTATATATATATTTCTATAAGGTGTGAACATTTATAAACATGTGAAATACGTTTTAATTATATCTAATATAATGTATGTGTGTGTACATGCTAGGTCCTTTCAGTTGTGTCACTTTGTGACCCCATGGATTGTAGCCCATAGGCTCCTCTGTCCAGGGGATTCTCCAGGAAAGAATACTGGAGTGGGTTTCCAGGTCCTTCACCAGGAGATCTTCCCCACCCAGGGATTGAACCCGCACCTCATTATGTCTCCGGCATTGCAGGAGAGTTCTTTACCACTAGCACCACCTGGGAAGCATATGAAATGGCCGTTTTTGTAGATTAAAAGGTGTATTAGATGAATATCAGCAATTTCATACGATTAAATCCAATATGGACATGTGGTGGTCATTAAGCCTTTGTCATTTCTCCCCATGCTCACCTTCTAAACACTGATTGGATGCTGGGGTTGAGACACTGCAGACCGTATTTCTCTGTTGCCACCTTCAAAGTACTAAATTGGGCCAGTAACAGGCACTTGAGGAACAGTAGCCTTTTCCTGTTCACTTGTCCCAGTGAACATCCCTGTAGACTTACTTCTTCCTGGGGACTGAGTTTTGAGCCCAGCCTTCAGTGGTATAATATAATGGTGTAATGTATTTACTTTTTCTGCACAATCAAAGAGCTAGTCTCTGTGCATCCCTTCAGATTCTGCTTTCCAGGATCCTTTCTTCAAGCTTCTTTAAACTCCAGCTCCCTCTCCTTGTTCCTGCATCCTAAGAGGTATTATCTTACAATATCTGTTTCTTTGGCAAATTTTAGTCTTTTAAATCTATTGAACAAATTCCATGTTAAATTTTCTGTTAAAAATAACTAACATGGTTTGTGCTTTCTTGATTGGATAGTGACTGATATAGTATGTATACATAATTAAAATGCTTATATTTTGTATATATACTTATTTTTTATATATAGAAAGAAACAGACTTAGAGAAATAGAAAAGCTTGAAATAGCAATGGTGCCACACACATTTTAATATATTCTGATAATACTGGGTTTTTTAAATTATATATTTCCTCAAGGCTAAGGTCCCCCTCCCCAAGCTTACAGAAAATGCACCCAAGTGTCAAAAAAAACCATGTGCATCCTATATGCCAACACAGTTTCAAAATCATTGTGCTGTCAACCTGTCAAGCCAGAAGAATTTTGATGATAAATAGTGAAAAATGATGAGTCTCTTTTTTTGCCTATGGGCCATTTGAAAAAATAGATTTGATAATTGATTCATAATATTTCACCCATATTTTAAAAAATTCTGACCATTTTGATACAGACTGCTTCTAAGATGTCCCTCCTAATTAACAGGCCTGTTTGTTCAATATTATGCTCTCCTGGGTGTCTGCCCTTCTCTCAAGGTCACGTAGGGAAGGCAGGTAGATTTTGGCATGATTGCCCATAGCAGTTCTGTTACAAGGGTTTCAAATTCTCACCATGCAGGGAGGCCTTTGGTGTGGTCAACCTTTCTGTTCCTAATCTTAGCACAAAGACCACGTGGGAAGAAAGAGTGTTTTTAAAAAGCACGTGGTTTCCATCCAGAAGTTACTGACCTCAGATCCATTTCAAAAAACATTTCATATTACACATATCACATTGGGTGGAAGGGCAGTTTTCTAATCAAGATGTTTTGTCATTTCCTCTTAAGTTCACAAGCCCACAATAAGCATGGTGTTTTATATCACAGTTGCATTGCCATATACCAATCATCCTGCCACAGTAACTGAGATTGTGCATCCTCTCAAATATGCAAGGACACACACCCTCACACAGCACATACATGATAGTCTCCCAATATGCACATGAATTTTAAGGTATTAAATAAGATTAAAGTTTTGATTAACTTACAAAAACATTCTTTCAATGCCACAATCATCTTTTATAATGACAGACATCAGCAATGTACAAATATTTGGGCAGGCTGGGTAACCCTCAATCCTCAGCTCTGCAATGAACAAAGTGACCAAGCTGTCTGCATGCACATCAGGAATCAGAATCTGTGCCCTGAGGACCTTGCAATGACATTCTTAGCAGACGCCTTCAGCCCACCCCACAATATTTAAGTGCACCTCTCTGTCTGAGGGTGAATACAGGATGGAACTTGGCAGTTAAGAGCTCAACTTCTTGAGTAAGTCAGAGGGTCCACAGTGGGAGTGAACCCTAATAACCCACTGCCCTTTATTGACTTTCCTTTTATTCTCAAATAAATAATCCCAATCCAAAGTCTTATCTGACTCTACTTTTGGGAACTGAGATAGCCACTTAGCCTTTGTGTGATGTTCTTGGCCCAAGTACTGCAGTATCACACATTAACTTCTGTCCTCTGCAGGCCAGGACAGCAAAATCCTCAAGGTCTCCTCCTCTCTCCTGAAAGGATTGTTTCTCAATTCCCTTGAAATCACCTCATCTTTTTTTTGTTTTAATTTAATTTTTTTTTCCTTTACAATACTGTTATGTGAAGGAGATTAGACTCCCAATGTTCTTTGACTTTAAATTATAGGGACATAAGTACAATGTGGTGACTATAATTGACAATACTACATTGTATATATGAAAGTTGATAAGAGAGTAGATCTTAAAAATTCTCATCACAAAAAAAGAAAACTATAATAATGTAAATGTGAGCTGGTGTTTGTTAATAACCTTACTGCGGTAACAGTTTTGCAATATGCATGTATCTAACTATTGTGTTATACAGTTTAAACTTGTATAATATTACATGTAAATTGTATCTTAATAAAACTGAGGAAGTAAAAAAAAATTAAATACATAGCTCTGACAAAAAAGAAAAAATAGGTGAAGGCAACCCGTGCAAGAATGTTTGCTTCCCTACTGGACTGAGGATTAAGTGTAAGAACTGCATCCCCTGTGCAAGGAAAATGCCCATGTGACAGATGGAAACTTGACACAATCTTTCTCATAAGGTGAACAAAATACCTACAAAATACTATATGTGATGGATACACACCACTCAAGAAATTGAAAGTGTAAACCACACTTTGACCTACCTTCTTTATTTCCAAATTGTGGAATGAAATAATACAGCTGGAGCCCCTGCACTTTGTAATAAGGTTCATGAAACTGCTACATAAGGAGTGACAGTAGGTACTATAATCTCAGTCTGAAGTGAGCCAAGAAGGGCCTCTATCTCGTGCTGGTACTCAGACATATTTCCTAGAAGAGCTACCAACTCGGTGTCATTTTTTTGTCACCTCCAAATATATCAAAGAGTGTCAGGGTCCTCCTGTTTCCTTGGCAGGCGACAGTTAATATCTCTCCTCACAAGACTGATTTTAAACTCAATCTTCCGGGATCATTCTTATCTGTGTGGCCAAGCTGGTGCTGTGCTCTTAAGAAGGTGAATTTGACAATGTGCTGCCCAGTTGTGATAAATAAAACCCAGTCAGTGGGATATGCTTTGGGAGGGGGTACTCAACCCTGTGTGTACATAAGAAAATATCAGTTGCCCAAATTTTACTCAGCGCTCAACATCAGAAAATCTCTGCTGTCAGGCTGGCCCTGTGATTTTAAGATTTTTAAAACTTTTTATAGAAAATTCTTCACACATTGAAACCTCCATGCACTGCAGAGAACTATGAAAAAGAGATCACTTAACTGTACAGCAACCTTGATTCTAGTGGAAACCACTCACATGCCTTTTTTTTTTTAACTTGAGATGTCTGGTATTCTTTATTTTTTAATTTTTTATATAAATTTATTTATTTTAATTGGAGGCTAATTACTTTACAATATTAATAT
>SJYQ01095247.1:1134895-1180510 GCA_006410935.1 Redunca redunca
ACATTTTTTCAGTAAGCATGGGCAGAATTTTTTTAGGTACTATTTTTATTTTTTTAATATAAACTTATTTATTTTAATTGGAGGTTAATTACTTTACCATATTGTATTGGCAAGAGAGGAGTGAAGGGGGTTCAAGATGGGCAGAATTTCTAACTGAAAAATTAGATTAAAAATGTAAAAAGAAAATCTTCAATCCCTGATTACTTTCATATTTATCTCTTCATTTATTTTAGGCATGACTATCTATTATTAAAATATTTTTCTGAGATTCAGTAACATCCAAATTTCACCTTAATTTCTTATAATAAACACTTTTAATTTAAAAAAATTACATTAACTCCTCTCTGTCTCTGTCTGTTTCTCTCCTTTCCTCTCCAACTGTCCTCCTAAAATCAAATTAATATTTTTATTGTCTAATGATGACATCTCTATGGATCTCAGATGTATTTATAAGACAAAGCAGGAAAACTGAGCCCACTTCCTTCCATCATTTACAGAATATCTTGAGAACAACCTGAAAGCTAGCAGAAAAGATTTTCCAAAGCTGGAGACATAAAGAATATGTATGAGAGAGGTGGAATGCTGTAGGAAACAGAGACTATGCTCTTAAAGGGCATGAACAAAATCTCACACACTCAGACCCAAAGCAAAGGCAATAATTGGAAAGGAGCCTGTCAGATGCACTTGCTGGTCTTCCTGGAGAGGGGAAGCTTCCTGGAGAGGCAGAAGCAAATGGGACTCTCCCTGGGGACCCAAATCCTAACAGCAGCCTTTTTTAAAAGCTCATTGTACCACAGGTACCTTGGGGCTGATAAGTGCCACTTTGGACTCCTCCCTCTAACCTATTAGTTCTGGGGGCTTACGAGCCGACCAGTGAGCTGGCATGGGCTTGTATTCTCACATACCCCAGCCTTATGACCACCACCTTGGGGCCTCTGGAAGCAGTTCTAGGAAGGAAGTTACAAATACAAATCTACTTCAGGAAACAAGAAAAATCTCAAATAACCAATCTAACCTTACACCTAAATGTATTAGTAAAAGAAAAACAGACAAAAGTCAAAGTTAGTAAAAGAAAAGAAAGCATAAAAATCAGAACAGAGATAAGTGAAATAGAAATTTTTTAAAAAATAGAAAAAAAATTAATGAAATTAAGAACTGATACTTTAAAGGAAAAACAAAATTGATAAACATTTAGCCAGACTCATCAAGAAAAAAAGAGAGAGTGCCCACATAATTAAAATTGGAAATGGGAGAGAAGTTAAGTTGATATCACAGAAATACAAAGGATCATAAGTGATTATATGAACAATTATATGCCAATGAAATGGACAACTCAGAAGAAATTGATAAATTGCTAGAAATGTACAATCTCCCAAAGCTGAATCAGGAAGAAATAGAAAATATGAAGAGACCAACTTACCAGTAATGAAATTGAATCAATTAAAAAAAAATAACCTCCCAACAACAACAAAACAGTACTAGATGGCCTCAGAGGTAAANTATATATATATATATATATATATATATATATATAAGGATTAACACCTATTTTTTTTCAAACTATTTCAAAATATGAAGAGGAGGAATGCTTCCACACTCATTCTATGAGACCAGCATCAATACAGTATGAAAGCCAAATACTCCACACAAAACCACAAAAAATTATTAGCTAGTATCTCTAATAAACACATACACAAAAATGCTCAAAAAATACTAGCAAACTGAAATCAACAATACATTAAACTTATTATTCACCATGATCAAGTGGGATTACCCCAATTTGCAAGGATAGTTCAATATCCACAAATCAAACAATACAATACAGTAATGAAGAACAAATTGAAGAATATTGTTAACAAATTGAAGAAAAATGACGTGATCATTTCAATGGATGCAGAATAAGCTTTTGGCAAAATTCAACATCCATTTGTGATACAAATTCACAACAAAGTGGGTACAGAGGGAAAATGTCTCAACATAATAAAGGCCACATATGACAAACCTACAACCAATATTCCTCTAAGATCAGACAAGACAAGGATGCCGTCTCTCACCACTTCTGTTTAACATAATATTGGAAGTCCTCACCACAGCAATCAAATGAGGAAAAGAAATCAAAGGAATCCACATTGAAAAGGAAGAAATAAAGTTGTCACTGTTTACTGATGATGTGATAATATATATAGAAAGTCCTAAAGATACTACCAAAACACTATTAGAACAAATAAAGGGAACCAGTAAAGTTGCAAGATACAAAATTAATATACATAAAACTGTTGCATTTCAATGGATGAAAAATGAGTCATAGGAAATAGAAGTTAAAAAACAATCCATTTACAATTGTATCAAAATGAATAAAACACCTAGAAATAAATCTAACAATGGAGCTAAAAGACATATATTAGGAAAAGTACAAAAATTTGATTAAAGAAATTGAAGACAAAGTGATAAAAATATATACCCTGTTCACAAATTAGGAGAATTGTTGTTGTTCAGTTGCTCAGTTGTGTCACTCTTTGCAAGCACACCAGGCTTCCCTGTCCTTCACTATCTCCCAGAGTTTTCTAAAATGACCATACTCTCCAAAGCAATCTACAGATTTAATGCACTCTTTATCAAAATACCAATACTTTTTACTGAACAAATAATTCCAAAATTTGTATGGAAGCACAAAAGACCCAGAATAGCCAACATAATCTTAGGAAGAAGGGCAAACCTGGAGGTAGCACACTCCCAAATCTCAAACTATACTACAAAGCTATAGTCATCAAAACAATATGGTACTATCACCAAAATGGACACATAGACCAATGGGGCCACACAGAGAGCCCAGAAACAAACCCACAGTTGTAAGGGTAACTGTTGTTGCTGTTTAGTCGATAAGTTGTGTCCAACTATTTGTGAACCCATAGACTGCAGTATTCCAGGCTTCCCTGTCCTTCACTATCTCCCAGAGTTTGCACAAACTCATATCTATTGAGTCAGTGATGCTATCCAACCATCTCATCCTCTGTCACCACTTTCCCCTCCTGCCCTCCATCTTTCCCAGCATCAGGGTCTTTCCCAGTGAGTTGGCTCTTCACATCAAGTGGCCAAAGGATTGGAGCTTCAGCTTCAGCATAGGTCCTTCCAATGAATATTCAGGGTTTATTTCCTTTAGGATTAACTGGTTTGATCTTGCAGTCCAAGGGACCCTTAACAGTCTTCTCAAGCATCGATTCTTTGGCATTCAGCCTTCTTTATGGTCCAACTCTTACATCCATACATGACTACTGGAAAAACCACAGCTTTGACTAGACAGATCTTTGTTGGCAAAGTGATGTCCCTGATTTATAATATGTTATCTAGTATTGTCATAGCTTTCCTTCCAAGGAGCAAGTGTCTTTTAACTTCATGACTGCAGTCACCATCTGCAATGATTTTTGGAGTTCAAGAAAATAAAGTCTGATACTGTTTCCAATTTTTCCCCATCTGTTTATCATGAAATGATGCAACTGGACACCATAATCTTAGTTTTTTGAATATTGAGTCTCAAACCAACTTTCTCACTCTCCTCCTTCACCTTCATCAAGAGGCTCTTTAGTTCCTCTTCACTGTCTGCCATTAGAGTATCATCTGAATATCTGAAGTTGTTGCTATTTCTCCTGGCAATCTTGATTCCATCTTGTGATTCATCCAGCCAAGCATTTCAGATGATGTACTCTGTATAGAAGTTAAATAAGCAAGATGGCAATATACAGCCTTGACACATACTCTTTTCCCAATTTTGAACCTGTCCAGTTCCATGTCTGGTTTTAACTGTTGCTTCTTCTACATACAGGTTTCTCAGGAGACAGGTAAAGTGGTCTGGTGTTCCCAGCAATTAATCTATAGCAAAATAAGCAAGAATATACAATGGAGAAAGGACAGCCTTTTCAAAAAGTGGTGCTGGGAAATCTGAACAGCTGCATATAAAAGAATCAAACTGAGCTACTTTTGTAGACTAAACTCAAAGTGGGTTAAAGACTTAAATATAATATGTGAAACCATCATACTTCTAGAAGAAAACTTAGCAATATGCTCTTTGACACTGGTCTTAGAAATATTTTTTAAATATGTCTCCTCAGGCAAAGAAAGCAAAAGCAAAAATAAACAAATGGAACCATATCAAACTAGAAAGCTTCTTCACAGTGAAGGAAACTATCTACAAAACTAAAAGTCAGCCTACTGAATGGGAGAAGATATCTGCAATTGATATATCCAATAAGGGGTTAATATCCAAAATATACAAAGAACCCATACAACTTTACATAAAATAAACACACCAAGCAACCCAATTTTAAAAAAAAATAGGCAGAAGAAGTGAATAAATGTTTTCCAATGAAGATATACAGATTGTCAACAGAAACATGAAAAAATGATCAACATTACTAATCATCAGAGAAATGTAAATCAAAACCCCAATGAGATTTTGTCACATACCTGTCCGAATGGCTATTATAAAAATTAAATAAATAACAAGAGAATGTGGAGAAAAGAGAACCTTTGTGTACTGTTAGTATCAATGCAAATTGACACAGCTACTATGGAAAACAATATGGGGGCTCCTCAAAAAAATTTAAAGTGACCATATAATCCAGCAATTCCACTTCTGGATATTTCTCCCAGAGGGAAAAAAGCCACCAATTCAGAAAAATACACGCACCCTTATGCTCATTATTTACAACATTATTTATAACATTATTTACAATAGCCAAGATATGGAAGCAGAGAAGACTCTTGAGGGTCCCTTGGACTGCAAGGAGATTCAACCAATCCATTCTGAAGGAGATCAACCCTGGGATTTCTTTGGAAGGAATGATGCTAAAGCTGAATCTCCAGTACTTTGGACACCTCATGCAAAGAGCAGACTCATTGGAAAAGACTCTGATGCTGGGAGAGACTGGGGGTAGGAGGAGAAGGGGACGACAGAGGATGAGATGGCTGGATGGCATCACGGACTCGATGGACGTGAGTCTGAGTGAACTCCGGGAGATGGTGATAGACAGGGAGGCCTGGCGTGCTGCGATTCATGGGGTCACAAAGAGTCGGACACGACTGAGCGACAGAACTGAACTGAACTGAACTGTCCATCAATAAATTTATGGATAAAGATGTGGTGTATATGTACAATGGAATACTACTCAGCTACAAAAAGAATGAAATCTTGCCATTTGCAACCATATGGATGAATCTAGAGGGCATTATGCTAAGTGAAATTAAGTCAAACAGAGAAAAACAGACCATTTAATTTCACTTATATGTGAAATCTAAAAAACAAACAAAGATAACAAACAAGATACAGATACTTAGATACAGAGAACAAACTAGTGGTTGCCAAAGGGATAGTGGGGCAGGAATGAAATTGGTGAGAGAGATTACAAGGTACAAACTCTCAATTCTAAAATAAATACAAATGGGGATATAATATATAATATAGGGAATATAGTTAATAATATTATAATAACTTTGTATAATGACAGATGGTAACTACACTTACTGTGGTAGTCATTTTATAATGTACAGAAATATCAAATTACTAGGTTGTCCACCTGAAACTAATAAAATATCACTAAGACAATTATATTTAGATTAAAAGAAAAGAAAAGAAAAAAGAGCAGATAGTCTCCACTGCTAGCCCTCAAATGTGAGATCTGTGTGTGAGTTCAGTCATTTAGTCATGTCTGATGCTTTGTAGCCCCATGTATTGTAGCCCACCAGGTTCCTCTGGCCAGGGAATTCTCCAGACATTGACAAGTGGGTTCCTTACCACTAGTGCCACCTTTGAAGCCCTTGAGATACAAATGCTTATTGTTCATATGGGAAAAAATGGCAGCTAGAAAGTAGAAACAGCAGCTTTCAGAGTTCTACTTAAGATTCCTCAACTCCTTCTCTCCTTTGTGAAGGAAGATTTGTTATGCACAAGGTCTCATACACTTCATGGGAAACTTCAGGCTAAGCAGTAAATATCTGATTTTATAATTGGAGGATCACATCTCTTTTGCTGTGTTTGGACTAAACTGAAGATTTCTTCAATTAATAATTACCACATTTTCACATCCATTCAAATCCAACCATTTTCTGAGAAGAAAAAGTAAACACACTGACAGCCAACGTGGAGAATCAACTTGCACATCAGAAAGAGCAAATTACTCCCCTACTCACTGCCTTGTGGGCAGACATTTGCTGTTATAATTGAATCTGAACCCAGCTTCATGCTACTCTCTTCTTCCACCATCTCAAACTATAGTAGAGTCATTTTGTTGCAGAGTCCATTCAGCTCTTCCCTTCTTGCCCACTTCATAAGACAATGTATGAGGTTTTCTGGCTTTGGACATACAGATTTCATTTGAGGAGAAAGGGTTTAGCAGGTTCCCTACTGCTCTAAATAAAACTTAGGAGTAAGTGTAGAATAGCACCACTTCTGGGATGAAGGTGAGGGAAGTAGAATGCAGATTGAGGTCTGTGACTTGACAAGAAATGAAAGAGTCACTGAGTAGCAACACACACAAGACACACAACATATATAGAGAGAAGTCTCACTGGTAAGTTCAAGGCTCACATCTTCCAACACTGTATGACAGAAACAAAACAAATGGCATTCCCTATGGCATGGAGAGTTATCATTTAGACCAAAGGCCCATCAAGGTCATCTGGAAAGAGAATGGAGAACATTTGCAGCAGAGTACAGGTGGTGTACACTTACTGACTTTCTAGAAAGACTTTTTAAAAAGTCACAAATTATTGATGATGTAAAAAAAGCAAATCATCATCCTTTCCTTCATCATTACCTGTTCTTCACAGGCACTTCGGTTACAATTTTCAATTTAAAAATTATTATATATACACAGAAAGTAACAAAATATAGAAAATATACTTTCTATTAAAATTATTTTAAGATTTACAGTTTATTTCTTAAGCTTACATTATAACAATTTAGAATTTCTAAGAAGAAACCATTCTTTGCATTATAGTCTTTCTTTCATTCATTCATACAAGGAATTCAATCTGTATTTATAAAAATCACTCAGGCAGAAATTTTAAAGGTGGATTAGATTCAAAATATTGAACATGACAAGAATGGGATTCCATGCTTTGAGTAAGAACCAGGGTACTACCAATGGGTATGGACAAAGATTCTGAGGACATAAAGGCTAAAATAATAGGAAATAATTAGGTTTTTGGAGATGGGTTAAATAAAACATTAGGATTTACTGTTCAGATATGTTCTTAATGCTTTTATGTCTCCTATAAAAGGAACTGCCTAAATCCATAAGGTCCTTTAGATACTTCACTTTCCAGATAAACACCAAAGGGCCATAGCAAAAAGTTTCTGGTGCAAGAGACCTCAAACATTTTTTATCAAGACACACATGAAAAACAATCATGTAGAATTTTCCAGGTAGTAACATTGATAGAATGAGTTTAGAGGAGTAAAAGTCATAGTCCAATAGCTGGTCTCCACTCTCTTTCTTCCTTTATCTTACATCATAAAGTTAGTGGGATGTCACAGCCAAGTGAGTTTGTCTTTGTGAATCAGACCCAGGGGATGATGGCATGTTGGTTCAGGACCATTTACCATCATGCTCAAAACTTTCTTGCTTCCAAACATATGCAGGACAAACTAAAGCTGCTGGACATGTTTTCAACCACTTAGGTACTACAATCTAAGGTGGACACATCACACATTCAGATGATGAAAGAAAATGTGAAAACACAACATTTATTTCAAGGAAATGCAGAATGAAAATAAAATTTAGTGAGGTTTTAAAACACTGTGTTAAAATGAAAAAAAAAAAAATCCAGTCACAAAGGACCATACATCATATGACTCTATTCATAATAAATGCAGGCTAGGCAAATCTATAGAGTTAGAAAGTAAATTAGTGATTGCTAAGGCTGGAGTTAAGAGAGAGAATTGGTGGGTGGTGGAAGGTGTAGAGTAGTGTGTGAAATCTAAAAGATATGTGGTTTCTTGGAGAGTAATGAAAATATTTAAAAATTAAATGTAGTGATAGATGCACAACTCTGAACATACCAAAAATCACTTTAACTCAGTATGCTATATGTATTGTATATCAATCAGATCAGTTCAGTTCAGTTGTTGAGTCATGTCCAATTCTTAGTAATTCCATGTACAACAGCATGCCAGGCTCCCTGTCCATCACCAACTCCTGTAGCTTAATCAAACTTGTCCATTGCATTAGCGATGCCATCCAACCATCTCATCCTCTGTCGTCCCATTCTCCTCCCACCTTCAATCATTCCCAGCATCAGGGTCTTTCAGATGAGTCAGTTCTTTGCATCAGGTGGCCAAAGTATTGGAGTTGTAGCTTCACCACCTGTCCTTCCAATGAATATTCAGGACTGATTTCCTTTAGGATGGACTGGTTGGATCTTCTTGCAGTCCAAGGGAATCTCAAGAGTCTTCTCCAAAACCACAGTTTAAAAGCATCAATTCTTTGGCACTCAAGCCAACTCACATCCATACATGACTACTGGAAAAACCATAGCTTTGACTATATGGACCTTTGTTGGCAAAGTAACGTCTCTGCTTTTTAATATGCTGTCTAGGTTAGTCACAGTTTTTCTTCCAAGGAGCAAACGTCTTTTAATTTCATGGCTGCATTATCATCTGCAGTGATTTTGGAGCCAAAATAATAATAATAATGATAATAATAATGAAGTATATTTCCATTGTTTCCCCATCTATTTGCCATGAAGTGATGGGACTGGATGCCATGATTTTAGTTTTCTGTATATTGAGTTTTAAGTCAACTTTTTCACTCTCCTTTTTCACTTTCATCAAGAGGCTCTTTAGTTCTTCACTTTCTGCCATAAGGGTGGTGTCATCTGCATATCTGTGGTAAATGATATTTCCCCCAGCAATCTTGATTCCAGCTTGTGCTTCATCCAGCCCAGCGTTTCTCATGATGGACTCTGCATATAAGTTAAATAAGCAGGATGACAATATACAGCCTTGATGCACTCCTTTCCCAATTTGGAACCAGTGTGTTGTTCCATGTCCAGTTCTAAATGTTACTTCTTGACCTGTATACAGATTTCTCAGGAGGCAGGTCAGGTGGCCTGGTATTCCCATTTCTTTCAGAATTTTCCACAGTTTGTTGTGATCCACCACGTCAAAGGCTTTGGCATAGTCAATAAAGAAGAAGTATGTTTTCTGGAACTCTCTTGCATTTTCAATGATCCAGCAGACGTTGGAAATTTGATCTCTGGTTCCTCTGTCTTTTCTAAATCCAGTTTGAACATCTGGAAGTTCACAGTTCATGTACTGTTGAAGCCTGACTTGGAGAATTTTGAGCATTACTTTACTAGCATGTGACATGAGTGCAGTTGTGTTTGAACATTCTTTGGCATTGCCTTTCTTTTGGATTGGAATGAAAACTGACCTTTTCCAGTCCTGTGGCCACTGCTGAGTTTTCCAAATTTGCTGGCATATTGAGTGCAGCACTTTTGCAGCATCATCTTTTAGGATTTGAAATAGCTCAACTGGAATTCCATCACCTCGACTAGCTTTGTTCATAGTGATGCTTCCTAAGGCCCTCTTGACTCTGAATTCGAGGGTGTCTGGCTCTAGATAAGTGATTACACCATTATAATTACCTGGGTCATGAAGATCTTTTTTGTATACTTCTTCTGTGTACTCTTGCCAACTCTTCTTAATATCTTCTGGTTCTCTTAGGTCCATATCATTTCTTTCCTTTACTGTCTTCATCTTTGCATGAAATGTTCTCTCGGTGTCTAATTTTCTCGGAGAGATCTCCAGTCTTCCCCATTCTATTGTTTTCCTCTACTTCTTTGCATCTCTCCTTGCTCATCTTTGGAACTCTGCATTCAAATGGGTGTAGCTTTCCTTTTCTTTTTTGCCTTTAGCTTCTCTTCTTTTCTCAGCTATATGTAAGGCCTCCTCAGACAACCATTTTGCCTTTTTGCTTTTCTTTTCCTTGAGCATGGTCTTGATCATTGCCTCCTGTACAATGCCATGAACCTCCATCCATATTTCTTCAGGCACTCTATCAGATCTAAACTCTTGAATCTATTTGTCACTTTTGCTGTATAATCGTAAGGGATTTGATTTAGGTCATACCTGAATGCTCTTTGGAACTCTGCATTCAGATACTTATATCTTTGCTTTTCTCCTTTCCATTTCTCTTCTTTTCTTTTCACAGCTATTCGTAAGACCTCCCCAGACAGCCATTTTGCTTTTAGCATTTCTCTTCCATGGGGATGGTCTTGATCCTTGTCTCCTGTACAAAGTCACGAACCTCTGTCCCTAGTTCATCAGGCACTCTATCTATCAGATCTAGTCCCTTAAATCTATTTCTCACTTCCACTGTGGAAACAGTGTCAGACTTTATTTGTGAGGAGCTCCAAAATCACTGCAGATGGTGATTGCAGCTTATTCCTTGGAAGGAAAGTTATGACCAACCTAGACAGCATATTAAAAAGGAGAGACATTACTTTGCCAACAAAGGTCCAACTAGTCAAGGCTATGGTTTTTCCAGTGGTCATGTATGGATGTGAGAGTTGGACTGTGAAGAAAGCTGAGTGCCGAAGAATTGATGCTTTTGAACTGTGGTGTTGGAGAAGACTCTTGAGAGTCCCTTGGACTGCAAGGAGATCCAACCAGTCCATTCTGAAGGAGATCGGCCCTGGGATTTCTTTGGAAGGAATGATGCTAAAGCTGAAACTCCAATACTTTGGCCACCTCGTGCAAAGAGTTGACTCATTGGAAAAGACCCTGATGCTGGGAGGGATTGGGGGCAGGAAGAGAAGGGGACGACAGAGGATAAGATGGCTGGATGGCATCACCGACTCAATGGACATGAGTTTGGGTGAGCACCGGGAGTTGGTGATGGACAGGGAGGCCTGGCGTGCTGTGGTCCATGGGGTCACAAAGAGTCAGACACGGCTGAGTGACTGAACTGAACTGAATGGTCTAGTGGTTTTCCCTAGCTTCTTCAGTTTAAAATGGACTTATTTGTCAATAAGGGGTTTATGTTCTGAGCCACATTCAGCTCCCAGTCTTGTTTTTGTTGACTGTATAGAGCTTCTCCATCTTTGGCTGCAAAGAATATAATCAATCTGATTTCACTTTTGATCACCTATTGATGTCCATGCGTAAAGTCTTCGTGTTGTATCTTGATTAATGTTTTTAAAAAGTTCAGTTAATTTGGCTTCATTTATATTCTTTCTAGAGTAAGACATTCTTAATATTACAGGAAATTGCTCAAGCATATTGTTTCATATATTATTTTACATTCTCCTTCCCTTGGCTGAGAGCTTATATAAACGTCAAAGTCAGCAGTGGGCATATCATTTAACAAATATTAGTCCCTGCAAACAAGATGCCTTTCAATGCAGAAATGTAACCGATGTCTACAAATAAACATTCAAATAAAAAATGTGAATACAATATTGTATTGAATCATCATGACACAGGTGAATTATAGACATTTGGCAAACTCTGCCTCTTCATACTTATTTTTACTTGGTAATATCCCTCTTGCCACCCTTGTAGCACTTTGTTATTTAGATGTCAAGTTCTTTGAGGGTAGATACAGTGCCTTATCCATTCCTGAGTACAGGGTTCAGGATATCAGCATACACATAATGAATTCTTAATGTACATTATTAACTGAATGATCCAATAAAAATCTATCATTACAAAAAATATACAGACTTTGGCTGAAAATAGTGAAAGAATCTACCATACTTAATTGTATTTCTCAACTAATTAACTGTATATGCCAAAACAGAGAATATATACTTCTTCAATAAGGCCCTTTAACACTTAAAAAATTTTTGCTAGATATTACTATTATGGGTACCTGGTTGACTTCTGGAATATTATTTTTCCTCTCTGTAGAAGAAGACTTAAATCAGAGCTGCTATATTTAGAGTCTGATTTTGTTTTCTTCCTCAAAAGGCAAACTCAAGCAATGCATCTCAAATATTAATGTGCATATGAATCACCTAAGGATCTTTTTATAGATCAAGTTCTGACTTAGTGGGTCTGGGTGAGGCCTGGAAAGCTGTGTCTCAAAGGAGCTCCAAGGCAATGCTGATACAGCTGGCCAGAGACCACCTTTTAAATAGCCAGGCTCTGACACACAGGGTCAGCAGAGGATCTCTGATGGTGCTTCCATTACGCATTAGTCCTTTCTTATGATACCAAACTAGTAGGAACATATACATTCTTGCCCACAGTCTCCCTCTGACCCACTAACCACTGCAAATGTTGGATTTTTAGCTTCCTCTCTAAATACGAAGGAAATAAGAGACTGGCCCCAAAACCTCCAGGCCTCTCTATCTAACAAGGTTAGACAGAGGAGGCAAAATAGTGGGCATCATTTATAGCCCAGGTTTTGGTCATGATCATAAAACACCAGGTGACCTTACAGACATTTGTTTCTGAAATTTAAATCTAAGTTCTTAGAAATCCCCTTAAAAGACGCTTATTCCTTGGAAGAAAAGTTATGACCAACCTAGACAGCATATTCAAAAGCAGAGACATTACTATGCTGACTAAGGTCCGTCTAGTCAAGGCTATGGTTTTTCCTGTGGTCATGTATGGATGTGAGAGTTAGACTGTGAAGAACGCTGAGCACCAAAGAATTGATGCTTTTGAACTGTGGTGTTGGAGAAGACTCTTGAGACTCCCTTGGACTGCAAGGAGATCCAACCAGTCCATTCCGAAGGAGATCAGCCCTGGGATTTCTTTGGAAAGAATGATGCTAAAGCTGAAACTCCAGTACTTTGTACACCTCATGCGAAGAGTTGACTCATTGGAAAAGACCCTGATGCTGGGAGGGATTGGGGGCAGGAGGAGAAGGGGACGACAGAGGATGAGATGGCTGGATGGCATCACCGACTCAATGGACGTGAGTCTGAGTGAGCTCCAGGAGTTGGTGATGGACAGGGAGGCCTGGTGTGCTGTGATTCATGGGGTTGCAAACAGTTGGACATGACTGAGCAACTGAACTGAACTGAATTTGATATATTACGTTCTCAAAAAGAAATTTTTTTCTTAATTTTACTTTATTTTACTTTACAATACTGTATTGGTTTTGCCATACATCAACATGAATCCGCCACGGGTGTACATGTGTTCCCAATCCTGAACCCCCCTACCACCTCCCTCCCCATACCATCTCTCTGGGTCATCCCAGTGCACCAGCCCCAAGCATCTTGTATCCTGCATCAAACCTAGACTGGTGATTAGTTTCTTATATGATATTATACATGTTTCAATGCCATTCTCCCAAATCATCCCACCCTCTCCCTCTCCCACAGAGTCCAAAAGACTGTTCTACACATCTGTGTCTCCTTTGCTGTCTCACATACAGGGTTATTGTTACCATCTTTCTAAATTCCATATATATGCATTAGTATACTATATTGGTATTTTTCTTTTTGGCTTACTTTACTCTGTATAATCCAATTATACAGAAAATATTTTTAATTTCAGAAAGAAGAGTAAAGGATAACTCAGATTCTTCCTAGAAACACTGAGTAACTTTTAGAAGGATTAAATTGTATTCAAATTCCTCTAGCTCATACTGTCCTGGTTGAGAATCTGATTCTTCACACTCTGGTTACTTTACCCAGCATGTTGACTTACCCATGGTTTCACTGTGATAAAAATAAATTCCAATGTGGTTGGATTCATGGTAAAAAAAAAAAAAAATCCTTCTTTTGTATTACATCCTTTTTTCCTCTTGCTTACAGCTGTGCTATTTGTTTATGAAATGGTCTGAAATATTCTACCTCTAATGTGTTTTCTATTTCCCTTTCTTGGGAGAATGTCACTTAGAGAACTTCTCTATCATCATTCCTGGTCAGCAGAGCCAAAATATCAAAATATCTTCTAATTCAAATGCTCAAATTATCAAATATGTAGTGAGTTCTCACTATTCTTACTGATCATTATTTAAGCATACATTATTGTAGCTCTTCCTTGTGATGGATAGAATTAAATAAAAATATACTGATGGGAATATGTAATGTGTGTATATTGAGGGCTGTTAATGGACTATAACTCTATAAATCAAAGCAGTAAATTCCTGATTGTCTTCCAAACAAGATTAGTCGAGCGTGATTCCTTGAATGAATTAATGATTTATTCACTTATTGAGGACTGTGTAAAGTTGAATTTCCCCAAGCAAGCAGATTTCAGAAGAGGTTTCAAGTGCAAGTAAATTAGGTTAGTTGAGAGGTAATCTCAAGAATCACTGCTAGGGGTGGAGAAGTGAGGTAGGAAAAGAAAGAAAGAAAATAGGTTACTTGACACCCTCACCTGTCTAGTGGCTCCGATAACTAAAAGAACAGGGTACTCAGCTCTGCAAACACAGATCCAGAACTAACAGGGGATGGGTGGGCCTCCATCCTGACACCCAAGAGAAAGGTTCACTGAAATTCAATCTCCACAGGACACCTATATTTCACAGGTGTAATATTAACCAAGCTTCCAAAATAAGATCTTGAGGCCCCTCACTCCAGACTATGGAATTATGTCTCAGTAGACTTTCTCACAAATAGAGCTGGGTTCCTCTCCTGTGAAAGAAATGGCCTTCTCAACACAACCTGGTCTCAAGAGAAAATCTAACTCATATCAGAACCCGAGATTCATTAGTCCCTATTATCTGTGGATACCCCAATGGATGCCTGAAACCATGGATTGTACTGAACCCGACATATACTATGTTTTCCTTTTTCCTATATGTACAGATCTATTCCAAAGTTTAATTTATGAACTAAGCACAGTAAAATGAAAAAGAAGTGCAAAAAAGCAAAATGGTTGTCTCAGGAGGCCTTACAAAGAGCTGTGAAAAGTAGAGAAGTGAAAAGCAAAGGAGAAAAGGAACGATATACCCATTTGAATGCAGAGTTTCAAAGAATAGCAAGGAGAGATAAGAAAGCCTTTCTCAGTGATCAGTGCACAGAAGTACAGGAAAACAATAGAATGGGAAAGACAGCGATCTTCAAGAAAATTAGAGATACCAAGGGAACATTTCATGCAAAGATGGGCTCAGTAAAGGACAGAAATGGTATGGACCTAACAGAAGCAGAAGAAATTAAGAAGAGGTGGCAGGAATAGACAGAAGAATTATACAAAAAAGATCTTCATGACCCAGATAATCACGATGGTATGATCACTCATCTAGAGCTAGACATCCTGGAATATGAAGTCAAGTGGGCCTCAGGAAGCATCACCATGAACAAAGCTAGTCGAGGTGATGGAATTCCAGTTGAGCTATTTCAAATCCTAAAAGATGATGCTGTGAAAGTGCTGCACTCAATATGCCAGCAAATTTGGAAAACTCAGCAGTGGCCACAGGACTGGAACTTGTCAGTTTTCATTCCAGTCCCAAAGAAAGGAAATGCCAAAGAATGCTCAAACTATGACACAATTGCACTCATCTCACATGCTAGTAAAGTAATGCTCAAAATTCTCCAAACCAGTCTTCATCAGTACATGAACCATGAACTTCCAGATGTTCAAGCTGGATTTAGTAAAGGCAGAAGAGACCAAATTGCCAACGTCTGTTGGATCATGGAAAAAGCAAGAGAGTTCCAGAAAATCATCTACTTCTGCTTCATTGACTACACTAAAGCCTTTGTGTGGATCACAACAAACTGTGGAAAATTCTGAAAGAGATGGGAATACCAGACCACCTGACTTGCCTCCTGAGAGACCCGTATGCAGGTCAAGAAGCAACAATTAGAACTGGACATGGAACAACATACTGGTTCCAAATTGGGACAGGAGTACATCAAGGCTGTGTATTGTCATCCTGCTTATGTAACATATGCAGAATACATCATGCGAAATGCTGGCCTGGATCAGGCACAAGCTAGAATCAAGATTGCCAGGAGAAATATCAATAACCTCAGATACACAGATGACACTACCCTAATGGCAGAAAGTGAAGAAGAACTAAAAAGCCTCTTAATGAAAGTGAAAGAAGAGAGTGAAAAATTTGGCTTAAAACTCAACATTCAGAAAACTAAGATCATGGTATCCGGTCCCATCACTTCATGGCAAATAGATGGAGGAACAGTGGAAACAGTGACAGATTTTATTTTTCTGGGCTTCAAAATCACTGCAGATGGTGACCGCAGCCATGAAATTAGAAGACACTCCTTGAGAGAAAAGTGTCAGAAACCTAGACAGCATATTAAAAAGCAGAGACATTACTTTGCCAACAAAGGTCCATTTAGTCAAAGTATGGTTTTTCCAGTAGTCATGTATGGATATGAGAGTTGGACTATAATGAAACCTGAACCCTGATGAATTGATGCTTTTGAATTGTGGTGTTGGAAGAAACTCTTGAAAACTTTCCTTGGACTGCAAGGAAATCCAGTCCATTTTAAAGGAAATCATTCCTGAATATTCACTGTAAGGACTGATGCTGAAGCTGAAACTCCAGTACTTTGGCCACTTGATGCAAAAAACTGACTCATTGGAAAAGACCCTGATGCTGGGAAAGATTGAAGGCGGAGGAGAAGGGGATGACAGAAGATGAGATGACTGGATGGCATCACCGACTCAATGGACATGAGTCTGAGTAAGCTCTGGGAGTTGGTGATGAACAAGGAAGCCTGGCATGCTACAGTCCAGGGGGTCATAAAGAATTGGACATGATTGAGCAACTGAACTGAACTGAACTAAGAACTAAATATTATTCATGTTCTGAGGGACCTGCTGTTACAGGTGAGGACATGGAAGAGTGTTGTTTGGAGGGCTTCATATTGAGGAAACTCTGTGCTGCTTTCCATAGTCTTGGACTTGCCTGTGGGTGTCTAGGAGTCTCCAGTGGAAGCGTGGGTTGGTGGTGCCTGATGCAGGGCTGGGAGCAGTGAGTATAGCAGTACATGCATGGGATCTTTTGAGGGAGGTCACCATTTTCTTGATTACCTCCACCATAGTTTGGCCCCAGATAAGTAGCAGGAAGGCCACACACCTCCACCCATCAACAGAAAATTGGATTAAATATTTACTGAGCATGGCCCCAGCCATCAGAACAAGACCCAGTTTCCAGCTCAGTCAGTCTCTCCCATCAGGAAGCTTCCATAAGCCTCTTATCCTTCTCCCTCAGAGGGAAGACAGAATGAAAACCACAATCACAGAAAACTAACCAATCTAATCACATGGACCACAGCTCAGTTCAGTTGCTCAGTCGTGTCCGACTCTTTGCAACCTCATGAATCGCAGCATGCCAGGCCTCCCTGTCCATCACCATTTCCCTGAGTTCACTCAAACTCACATCCATCAAGTCGGTGATGCCATCCAGCCATCTCATCCATGGACCACAGCCTTGTATAACTCAATGAAACTATGAGCCATGCCATGTAGGGCCACTCAAGATGGACAGGTCATGGTGGAGAGGTATGACAAAATGTGGTTCACTGGAGAAGGGAATGNGCCATCCAGCCATCTCATCCATGGACCACAGCCTTGTCTAACTCAATGAAACTATGAGCCATGCCATGTAGGGCCACTCAAGATGGACAGGTCATGGTGGAGAGGTATGACAAAATGTGGTTCACTGGAGAAGGGAATGGCAAAACACTTCAGTATTCTTGCCTTGAAAATCCCATGAACAGTATGAAAAGGCAAAAAGATAGGACACTGAAAGATGAACTCCCCAGATTGGTAGGTGCCCAATATGCTACTGGAGATCAGTGGAGAAATAACTCCAGAAAGAATGAAGAGACAGAGCCAAAGCAAAAACAACACCCAGTTGTGGATGTGACTGGTGATGGAAACAAGGTCTGATACTGTAAGGAGCAATATTGCATAGGAATCTGGAATTTCAGGTTCATGAATCAAGGCAAATTGGAAGTAGTCAAATAGGACATGGCAAGAGTGAACGTCGACATTTTAGGAATCAGCGAACTAAAATGGACTGGAATGGGTGAATTTAACTCAGATGACCATTGTATCTACTACTGTGGGCAAGAATCCTTTAGAAGAAATGGAGAATCCCTTAGAAGAAATGGAGTAGCCATCATAGTCAAAAAAAGAAAAACACCAATACAGTATACTAACGCATATATATGGAATTTGGAAAGATGGTAACGATAACTCTGTATGCAAGACAGCAAAAGAGACACAGATGTATAGAACAGTCTTTTGGACTCTGTGGGAGAGGGAGAGGGTGGGATGATTTGGGAGAATGGCATTGAAACATGTATAATATCATATATGAAACGAATCGCCAGTCTAGGTTCGATGTAGGATACAGGATGCTTGGGGCTGGTGCACTGGGATGACCCAGAGAGATGGTATGGGGAGGGAGGTGGGAAGAGGGGTTCAAGATTGGGAACACACGTACACCCGTGGTGGATTCATGTTGCTGTATGGCAAAACCAATACAATATTATAAAGTAAAAAATAAATAAATATTAGGGGGGAAAAAAAGAAAAGAGTCCAAACTGCCATACTTGGACGCAATCTCAAAAATTGCGAAATGAACGAAAAAACGAATCTCTGTTCGTTTCCAAAGCAAACCATTCAATACCACAGTAATCCAAATCTATGCCCCAATCAGTAATGCAATTTTAGGTTCACAGAAAAATTAAAAGGAAAACTTCCTATACGCCCTCTGCCTGCACACACGTATGAAGTGAAGTGAAGTCGCTCAGTCGTGTCTGACTCTTTGCAACCCCATGGACTATAGCCTACCATGCTCCTCCATCCATGGGATTTTCCAGGGAAAAGTACTGGAGTGGGTTGACATTTCCTTCTCCAGGGGATCTTCCCAACCCAGGGATCGAACCTGGGTCTCCCACATTGTAGACAGACGCTTTACCATCTGAGCCACCAGGGAAGTTCACACATGTATAGCCTCCCATTATCAACATTCCTCACCAGAGTGGTTCATTTGCCATAGTTGATGAACCTACGTTGACACATCACTATCACTCAAAGTCTATAGCTTACATCATATTTCACTCTTGGTACTGTACATTCTATGGGTTTGGACAAGTGTATAGATGATTACAGAACCATTCAGAGTATTTTCACTATCCTGTAAAGTCATCTTTTGCTCTGCCTATTTGTCTTCCTATTCCAGTCAACCCCTGGCAACCATAGATCTTCTTTTACTATTTCCATAGTTTTGTCATTTCTAGGATGTCATATAGTTAAAATAACACAATATGTAGCCTTTTCAGATTGGCTTCTTCCACTTAATAATATGAATTTAAGTTTCCTCCATGTGTTTTCATATTTGATACCTCATTTCTTTTTAGTGCTGAATAATTTTCCATTGTCTAAATGTACAAGACTTATTTATCTTTTCACCTGTTTAAAGATATGTTGATGGTTTTCAAATTTTGGAAACTATAAATAAATATGTGATAAAGATGGGCAGAACTTTGTGTGAACATAAGATTTCAACTTTGGAGTAGGATTGCTGGAAGGTACAGTAAGAGTTTGTTTAGTTTTATAAAAAAACAAAAACAAAAACAACTACCAAACTGTCTTCCAAAATGGCTATACAATTTTGCATTTTACTACAATGAATGAATTGTAATCTAATGAATTCTCCAGCAATGAATTCCTACTGCTCTGCGTCGTTGACATGATTTGATGTTGTCTGTATTCCAGATTTTGGCCATTCTAGTAGGCACATAATGGTATATAATCATTTTAATTTGCATTTTATGATGACATATGATGTGAAACATATTTTCATATGTTTGTTTGTCATCTGTAAATCTTCTCTGATGTGGTGTTTGTTAAGGAGTTTGGCTCATTTTTTAATCAAGTTGTTCATTTTCTTATTGCTGAGTTTTAAGTATTCTTTGTATACTTTGAGTAACAGTCCATTATCAAATGTGTCTTTTGTAAATATTTTCTCCCAGACTGTGGCTTTTCTCCTCACTTTTTTGACATTGTCTTTCAAAAGTTTTGTTTTGTTTTTTGGTTTTAGTGAAATCTAAATTATCAGTTATTACTTTCATGAATTGTGCCTTTGATGTTATGTATACAATGAACAGATTAATTCAGAAGGAATCTATGCATTTATACATTCAGTCACCCAATCCATAAAAATGGTATATGTCATATTTAGTCTTTAGTGATTCTGAATTAATTTTGATAGCTTTATCCACCAAAATCTTTCACTTCTTTTGTTAGATCTTGCAATAGTTAATTTATATTTGAAATATATTACCCTATTTATGTTTCTTTTTGTTGGAATTGATTTTTATATATTATTTTGTGTCTGGAAAACTTGTTACAATCTTAATGGTTCATAGTCATGTATTTGAACACAAGGCTTTTTCTTACTGTCAACTTCAACCATTTAGGTTGTCTGTTACCTCCACTGTGAAATTGCCAAATATATGTTGTAAATTATACAAGAACTTCTCCTACTGCTCAAAGCAAGAAGCTCTGTTCAAGTATACAAAGAGCTGCCTACTCTAATTAATAAGTACTTCATTATAAATTAGTATGGAGACTGATAGACTTCATTTAGACCATAATTCTCCATCTTTAGTGGGAATCAGAATCACCTAGTAAGGGGCCTATTAAAACATCATCACAGAATCCCACACCTAGAATTTTTGATTCAGTAGATCTGGGGTGTGAGTTTGCACTTCTAACAAATCCCAGGTAAGGCTGATATTCCCAATCTGGAAACCACACTTTGAAGAACTACTATTATCAACTGTCTATTGAAGAAGGATTCCCATCAGGTTGAATTAAAGGGAACATTCACTGCCAAGATAGGTAAGAGTGATATGTTTTGCCACTCAGGGCTTGGTTTTTATCCTCACCCATTAGAAGCAGTTCACGCCACAGGAATAAATGTACATACAGTTAGCAGGGAAGAGATGTATTTTACACTCTTCTGCTATATTTCTTGGAACAGGAAAATATTTGGCAGAATAATTTCATGGCTAGCTTTACAAAAGGACATAGAGAGACAAAAAAATTCAGGACACATAAGTCAACAGGAAATAAATCACAGGACAGATTCAGTTGGGGCATTACAGTAGATCCAGAGAAATATCAGAGATGAATGATGGTGACCTTCTAATCCAATGATTTAAGTCCAACAAGGTACTAAGAGATGAGAAAAAAGGATTAATTTGACACAGGGTTTTTCTCACCTGGAGCTGCTCTTGGTACACTGTCCACACACCTGGCAAGAGAAGTTCCTTATCTGTTCTGAGTGGAAATGTAACTTCATGAAGAAAGTTGGGCTTCTGACAGCTCTTGAAAAATCAGGAGGATTTTCCTGCACAGAGAACTGTGGTTGTGGTAGAATCAGAATATATGACAGTCAGATAGTTCATATTGAAAAATGACCAAGGGACACTTTGGCTGGAAAAAAGTATATGATTGGGAACTTTTTAGGTAATAATACAGGAGGCTAAGCTGAGCTTGTATTTTGGATAGATTTAAATGTTATGAGACTAATGACCTTTCAATTTATCCTACATTTCGGCAGCACTAAAAGTTTTTGAACAATGAGTACAAAAACCAAAAAGGTAATATTTAAAGTCCACTCTGGAAAACTTGTACATGCTGTAGCAGGGGAAAGCTTATTGAAAGGTTATTGAAATAGCTTAGAGATAATAGATAATATGGACTTGAACATAATTTTATTCATCAAAGATTTATTGATGGAACTGACATTGACTATGTTTACTCCTTGGAAGGAAAGTTATGACTAACCTAGATAGCATATTCAGAAGCAGAGACATTACATTGCCAACAAAGGTCTGTCTAGTCAAGGTTATGTTTTTTACAGTAGTCACGTATGGATGTGAGAGTTGGACTGTGAAGAAGGCTGAGCGCCAAAGAATTGATGCTTTTGAACTGTGGTGTTGGAGAAGACTCTTGAGAGTCCCTTGGACTGCAAGATCCAACCAGTCCATTCTAAAGGAGATTATCCTGGGTGTTTTTTGGAAGGAATGATGCTAAAGCTGAAACTCCAGTACTTTGTACACCTCATGCGAAGAGTTGACTCATTGGAAAAGACTCTGATGCTGGGAGGGATTTGGGGACAGGAGGAGAAGGGGATGACAGAGGATGAGATGGCTGGATGGCATCACCAACTCGATGGACATGAGTCTGAGTGAACTCTGGGAGTTGGTGATGGACAGGGAGGCCTGGCGTGCTGCAATTCATGGGGTCGCAAAGACTCGGACATGACTGAGCGACTGAACTGAACTGAACTGATAGACACGGGGCACTGGCTGGGTTGAGTTGCTGATGGCTGGAATCTTTGGAGGAGAAACAGGCAAGACACTGAGCAGCAAAGAAACATCTTAGGAATAACAGCTTTATGGAATCTTTATATTTTTTTTCTGGCAGTATTAACATTAACCGAGATGGTCTGATTTATAAAAGAAGCTGCTCCCTCTTAAGAACACTTTAGTAGATTTTTGCTTTTTGAGTATTTATCTCTGCTAAAAATTCTCTCAAATTTCTGATGGCCATGATGCAGGACAGATTCTTTCTTATAATACTCAAGTTCTAATTCACGGAAATATCGTATACATGCATGTGTGTGTTGTGTGTGTCTGTGTGTGTTGAGTTCATTAACAAATACCCATGAAGAACAGAGAACAGAAGAACTGTAAGTCAATGTAAGGTCTTTTAACATGACACAATGACACAGTGCCTGTTTATTTGTGGGTCTCATAGATGTTCCTGGGTTCATTAAGAGAATTAGAACTAGCAACTCGGTTTCAGTAAATTAAAAGTATACTGACAGGACAAATGCAAACTGAGGAACTGCCAGATGGGAACCCTCTGAGCTTCAGGTAACAATGCATGGGCCAAAAAAATGGGTTCTTAACAAGGTCTCCCATTGTATGCTGGCTCTATTACTCTTAGGTTCAAGCCAATCAGGTGTTAGACTGTAGCACAGTCCAAAAGGCAGGCATGTGGATAGCAGAACACTTAGTTAATAGTCCTGAACTCCAGAACGTTTTAATAAACTGAATTACCCAAAGGCTTGGGCAAGGAATGAACCACTTTATGAGAGATTAAATGGGTTCTTCTTACCTCCTGATTTCCTGAAAAAGTCAAACCTAATCAAATTCCAGTGGCACAAACAGGGCTACATGGATAATTTGGAGGTAAAGAATGCTTTTATATTAAATGCAGTGTTTGTCTCTAGCATTCTATTACCTACCAGCCAACATGGTTTCAATTTAAACTTCTGTTAATCCTGACCATTTCCTTCAAGTGTTTCTTATTTAAAATAGAAATTCCATGTTGAACATTTTAATAATATTAACTAACTGTCAAAAGCAGCTGTGATCAGTTTTCATTTCAATGCTCTGCCAGATGTTGATATTTGTGATTATTGATGCCCTTTGCTTTTACTCCTTTTCCCTTATTAAATATATCATTAGTAAAACCCAAGTCCAAGGGAAATCACTTTTCACTGAGACTCCTCTACAAAGCAGTGAGGAAACAATACCCAGAGAAGCCAAAGGGTCACAGCAGCCAGCCACCCTCCATGGAGATGGCTGCCAAGAGGATTATTTTATAGTGCTAGTACCTTAATAAAGTTACTACTTTATGGTTTCTTCCATTGTTAAGGCAGATATTTTTGTCACACAAGCCACAAAAGACAGGACAGGAAAAGTGAATGTCAGTTGCTTTAAAATAAACTGTATGCTAAATTAAATGCATGTTTAAAGCATATTGAAATATGTGAACTTCAAAGTATTCCCAAAGAAAGGCCAATAACAGGTGGGCTGTGTTTGGAGGAATGAGCACATCTTCCAAAAGATATTCTAAGGCTGTCTTATCATGAAGAGAAAGCCAAATATTTCTCAAGCAGTATTAAGGCGGTATATGCTCTTTCCATGGTCCTACTACTCCAGGACTCTGGACAGGGAGGCCTGGCATGCTGCGATTCATGGGGTCACAAACAGTCGGACATGACTGAGTGACTGAACTGAACTGAACTGAACTGAACTGAAAGAGATAAAGCTAGTTTGTAGATGTATTGCTGTACAGTCTGATCTACTTACAGTGTATGCTTGTGTGTAGATATATATGTATATATATATATCAAAAAGGCACTTATACAAAGACATAATAATTCATGCTACCATTCTCAAAGGCTTTGCCATCTCTAAAGTTTTCTTTTAAAAATATGTCTGAATTTTTCACTTCAACATAGAAGACTAAAAATGCATTGCCTCACGTTCAAAAGGAAAAACTAGGAAGAACTATGAACAGTGCATGAACAAATGCACACACACATGCCATAGTCATGATCAAAGTAAAAAATATATAAAATAAATGAAAATAAATATACTTTTTAATTTGAGTGATTCATCTATTTGTTAAGAGGGAAAAAAGATCTGCATATACTGATTTGGAATAAAGTCCAAAAGATAGAAAGTGTAACAGTGAAAGCAATAGAAAAACATAACATGAAAAAATACAATAGTTTCTCATTTAAAAAAAACTTCTGCATGTATGTATTTGTGAAAACATAAATGGATTTTAAAATGTCTTAAGGAACATTTAACAAACAGTACTGATTATCGAAGTTTGAGCAAAAATGGTGATGGGAGGGGTAGAATTGTAGGAGAGGAGAGGTCTTTTTAATTTATATACTTCTGAGTCATTTGAGTTTGCCAAATAGGTACATATTGGATAATATATAAGAATGAAATAAGATAATAATAGAGGCTATTTTTAAATTGAGGTTATAAAGAGTTATCCACTAAAAATAAGAATCAGTGAAATTAGAAGCAAAAGAATGTAGTCCATGTTTACTTCTATATTAGTTAAGCAGCACTGAATGGTTCCCATAAATTCTCCAGAGCAGTCACCATATTTATATGATTCACAAAGGATTGTTTTCAGGAAGAAATGATGGCATGGTTATCTACTTGAAAGCTGCAAAGTACACAGTCAGTGGTAGCTGCTATCACTGATGAGCTTGGGACACCATTTCCACTCCACAGAGGCAAAGTATTTTTTTCTCTTCAGTCTCTCAGTCATGTCCAACTCTTTGAAACCCCATGGACTGCAGCATGCTAAGCTTCCCTGTCCATTGCCAACTCCTGGACTTTACTCAAACTCATGTCCATTGAGTTAGTGATGCCATCCAACCATCTCATCCTCGATCATCCCCTTCTCTTCCTGCCTTCAATCTTTCCCAGCATCAAGGTCTTTTCAAATAAGTCAATTCTTCGCATAAGGTGGCCAAATTATTGGAGTTTCAGCATTCAGCATCAGTCCTTCAAATGAATATTCAGGACTGATTTCCTTTAGGATGGACTGGTTGGATCTTCTTGCTATCCAAGGGACTCTCAAGAGTCTTCTCCAACACCACAGGATCAATTCTTCAGCTCTCAGCTTTCTTTATAGTCCAACTCTCCCATCCATACATGACTACTGGAAAAACCATAGCTTTGACTTGACGGACCTTTGTTGGCAAAGTAACATCTCTGCTTTTTAATATGCTGTCTAGGTTGGTCATAACTTTTCTTCCAAGGAGCAGTAGAGGACATAAAACACAATTAATAACAAGTGCAATTAAGTTTCTACAAGAGATACAAAGAAAGTACCAGATGAGTGTCTGTAGAAATTTACAAATTGGTCTGTTAGTAGAGCTCTCTGCCTCTCGGAGGTAACAATACCAACATGATTTGCAGTAGAAGGTGGGAATGTGCTGGGCTTTCTCAAATTGGGTTTCATAAGCTTTAAGCATGAGCTTGCATCGAAACCTTTAAGAGAATCAGCTGCATACTAGTAAGTCTTCATCTGTGTTAAACATTTTTGAAGCCCTATTGTACTTCACCAGGCCTAACCATTGCTAATGTGTGTGTGTGTCCAATTCTTTGTGACCCCATGGACTGTAGCCCACCAGGCTCCTCTGTTGATGGAATTTTCCAGGCAAGAGTACTATAGTGAGCTACCATTTCCTTCTCCAGGGTATCTTCTTGACCCAAGGTTTGAACCTATGTCTCTTGTGTCTCCTGCAATGGCAGGCGGGTTCTTTACCAGTCAATTGACACTTAGTAAAATATTGTTGAATGGATGAACACTAGACTCTAAAATAGAAAAGAGAGACTTAGAAAAGAGGTCTTTGCAAGCAATATGATAAATGTCACAATAAGGTGCCTTGGAACATTTTGCAATTAAATTGTTGGCATTTGATAAAATACATTCTTTTGTAATTCTAGCTCAAATTTTTCTCTGTATTCTCATCAGCTTTTTTTCCTGCCTTATTTTCAACCTCTAGATTTTCTGTGGATTTCAAAGTCATCCAGATGCATGCCAGAAAGCACAGCAGAACCAGTATTGATGCCTATTTGCTACATCTCTTTTATCATATCCTAGAAAATGAGAAATGAGGGTTGAACATAATCCCTGCAACCTCCATTACCAATTTTATTTCCCAAATATTTAGTTAATTTGTATTAATTTCTCAGAGGAAAAAGAGAAGCTCAAGTTAAAAGTACTGCATAAACCTCAGTGTACTTCACAAGGGAAGAATAAATAAGGAACTATTCTAAGGAGGCATGAATTAAAGAAGGGAATTAGATGAATGTTTACTTAAGCCATCACCAAACCACCAAGCACTGAATGTGGGGTGGCTACTAAACAGATATATCATTTAATATTCTTAACTACCCTGCTATGCATTTTTATCCCCATTTTACATATGAAAAGACTAAGGCTCAAAGATGTTCACTAACTTACTGAAAGGAGAATATATTTGAATGCAAGCTTTGATGCCTTCCAAGTCCATTCTTTTTTCAGGCTGACACTCATTTTCCAATTTTCAATAAAACACCATCACTTATGTTGCTCCTTGGAGGCAGATTTACCTTATGCAAAGGTAGGGAAACCCATGTCTCCAGGTCCTAAATTAACAGCTGCAACTCAGTGTACAAAGTTTAACATTTATTCCTTTACACATAAATTTTACTCACTTGTGAACCCTCATTACTAATTGTACTAAGTCCAAAGTTCATATTCACTTGAAGCATCATAATATGACATTTGGAAACAGGGTCTTTGCAGATGTAATCAATTTAATTTGAATTTATACTGGATTAGAGTGGAACCAACCCAATGGCTGGGATCATTATAAGAAGAGAAAACAGAGACACAGGCACACAAGTGAAATGCCATATGACTGTAGTGGTAGAGACTGGAGTGATGTGTCTACCAGCTGAGGAAGGCCAAGGATTGCTGGTAATCATCAGAAGCTGGGAAGATGCAAGGAAAGATCCTCTCCTAGAGCCTTCAGAGAGAGCATGGCCTCCTGACACCTTGGTTTCAGACTTCTAGCCTCCAAAACTATGAGAGAACAAAATTCTGTTGTTTGAAGTCACTCAGTTTACAGTACGTTGCTATTAGCAGTCCTAGGAAACTAGTCAATGTGGAAACTTCTTGATTTTGCCAAGGTAAAGAAATTTGTAACTTCCAGATTAAAAACTGGTCCCTTTGTAATAAATACTGACTCAGGCTTGGGGGTTTTCTCTGTCCCCTCTTTCTCTTCCACATCTGCTTGAATGTGATCTAAGTTTCCTGTAGGGTGTCTAGTCTTCACATTTCTCTGGCCTCTGCTGAGGTTTCTCCTTTCCTTGGCTTCTGAATTCAACCTCTGCCCTGTTGCTGCCATTGCTAATTCAAGTTTCTTAGCCTGTGGAATATGAAAGCTTCTGTCAAAGATTCAGGGAGATTCCTTCTTCCAGCCCACATTGATGATAACTCAAGATTAAGTACAGAAGATCAAACCAACCTTTGGATAAGAAGAAAAAAGCCTACAAACTTGTGGTCAGTGCTCAGAGCACTGTAAATATTCTCAAGTTGACTGAGCACCTTTCACAAATCTAACCTCTATACTCTCAGCAGAAAAGGGAGTCAAGAGAAGTCCCTCCTGTGCAAACCCAGGCCTTCAGCACCCTCTGGATTCAGCAAAATCTCTACCCTTGGTCAGTGGTTGAACCCAATCAATACCTTTGTGACTCAGGTTGAACACCAGGAACACAAAGAGAGCCTGCCCTCTGTCCTGGGATCAGCAATCACCACGCATATAAGCACTTCTTGTGTCTCTTCATCTTTCTATTTCCCACAGTACATGTGCACACACAAGCACATACACTCAATGTTACAAGATTTTCTCAGGGGCCCAACTATCTATTGTATCAGCAAAATTCACATTTGGTGTTGGTATACATAAAATAATGACAACTTGTATTGTCATGACTTACACCTTTCAGTGTGTAGAAATTGACAAGCAACACTGGTATACTAAATCTTCAGTCAAATTTGCTTTCTCTGTTTGGGTAGTCAAGACTCTTTGGGATTGTAAAGTGTTGCAATGCATTTATCACCTTGTGTGTCAAAACTAAATTTCATCTCATATAGATAGCCAGCAAAAGGAACTTTTCAAAAACAGAAACAAGAAAGATTTGCTTCTCTGGCTTCGAAACTTCAAACTCAACAAAGTATTCATTAAAAAAAAAAAAAACTTAATACTGTTATCATAAAATAAGTAACTCTATTAATCCCTAAAATAAACAAGAAACAAACTAAAAGAGAAAGGATAGGGATTGGGGAGAGAAGAGGAAGAGAAAATAAGGAAGAATTACTACTCAATATTCCATTCTTTTGATATGCTGAATGATACTTTTATTTGAGGCAAGCACATTTCTGACTTGAATAAGACTTCTTGGTAGATTTCCTATCCTGGAAACATTGATACGATAAAATAATTATTTTGTTACAATAAATTATTTCCATCAACGTACTTGTTCTTAGACACCATCAACCACAATGTGAAACAGTTTTGGTGTACTTTCCAAGTTGTGCAATTGAAATACTGTATTGCATATGCAATTTCTGATCTTTGTACTTACTTGTCTAAGCAAGAAAATGAAATAAGTGTTGAAATGGCACTGCAAAGCTCATTTTTCAATCAGAGATAATCTCCAATGGAAACAAGCTGGCTGTACCCCTTAACTACAATTTCATTCATAATTTCAGAGAAGGAAATGGCAACCCACTCCAGCACTCTTGCCTGGAGAGTCCCATGAACAGAGGAGCCTGGTGGGCTACAGTCCATGGGGTGACTAAGAGTTGGACACGACTGAGCGACTTCACTTTCACTTTTCACTTTCATGCATTGGAAAAGGAAATGGCAACCCACTCCAGTGTTCTTGCCTAGAAAATCCCAGGCACAAGGGAGGCTGGAGGGCTACCGTCTATGGGGTCGCACAGAGTGGGACATGACTGAAGCGACTTAGCAGCAGCAGCAGCATTCATGATTTACGTCTAAAGTCTGGAATATTATATACCACAAATATAGACTGAGGGCACAAGGAAACAAATGGTTTCATAAGCAATAATAAATGTCTAATCCATCTAGTCAAGGCTATGGTTTTTCCAGTAGTCATGTATGGATGTGAGAGTTGGACTGTGAAGAAGGCTGAGTGCTGAAAAATTGATGCGTTTGAACTGTGGTGTTGGAGAAGACTCTTGAGAGTCCCTTGGACTGCAAGGAGATCCAACCAGTCCATTCTGAAGGAGATCAGCCCTGGGTGTTCTTTGGAAGGAATGATGCTAAAGCTGAAACTCCAGTACTTTGGCCACCTCATGAGAAGAGTTGACTCATTGGAAAAGACTCTGATGCTGGGAGGGATTTGGGGAAAGGAGGAGAAGGGGACGGCAGAGGATGAGATGGCTGGATGGCATCACAGACTCGATGGACATGAGTTTGAGTAAACTCCATGAGTTGATGATGGACAGGGAGGCCTGGCGTGCTGAGATTCATGGGGTCGCAAAGAGTCGGACACGACTGAGCGACTGAACTGAACTGAACTGAACCTTCATGGAAATTTAGTCAATTCAGTTCACTGGCTCAGTCATGTTTGACTTTTGTGACCCCATAAACTGCAGCACGCCAGGCCTCCCTGTTCATCACCAACTCCCAGAATTCACCCAAACTCATGTTCATTGAGTTGGTGATGCCATCCAACCTCCTCATCCTCTGTCATCCCCTTCTCCTCCTGCCCTCAATCTTTCCCAGGATCAGGGTCTTTCCCAATGAGTCAGGTCTTCTCATGAGGTGGCCAAAGTATTGGAGTTTCAGCTTTAGCATCAGTCCTTCCAGTGAACACCCAGGACTGATCTCCTTTAGGATGGACTGATTGGATCTCCTTGCAGTCCAAGGGACTCTCAAGAGTCTTCTCCAACACCACAGTTCAAAAGCATCAATTCTTTATCGCTCATCTTTCTTGATAGTCCGACTCTCACATCCGTACGTGACCACTGGAAAAATCATAGCCTTGACTAGATGGACCTTTGTTGACAAAGTAACGTCTCTGCTATTTAATGTTCTGTCTAGGTTGGTCATAACTTTCCTTCCAAAGAGTAAGCATCTTTTAATTTCATGACTGCAGTGATTTTGGAGCCCCCCAAAATAAAGTCTGACCCTGTTTCCACTGTTTCCCCAACTATTTGCCATGAAGTGATGGGATCAGTTGCCATGATCTTAGTTTTCTAAATGTTGACCTTCAAGCTAACATTTTCACTCCCTTCTTTCTCTTTTACAAGAGGATCTTTTGTTATTCACTTTCTGCCATAAGAATGCTGTCATCTGCATATCTGAGGTTATTGATATTTCTCCCAGCAATCTTGATTCCAGCTTGTGCTTCTTCCAGTCAGTGTTTCTCATAATGTACTCCGCATATAAGTTAAATAAGCAGGGTGACAATATACAGGCTTGATGTACTCCTATCCCAGTTTGGAACCAGTCTGATGTTCCATGTCCAGTTCTAACTGTTGCTTCCTGACCTGCATATAGGTTTCTCAGGATGCAGGTCAGATGGTCTAGTATTCCCATTTCTTTCAGAATTTTCCACAGTTTGTTGTGATATACACAGTCAAAGTATTTGGCATAGTCAACAAAGGAGAGATAGATGTTTTTCAGGGACTCTCTTGCTTTTTTGGTGATCCAGCTGATGTTGGCAATTTGATCTCTGGTTCCTCTGCCTTTTCTAAAACCAGGTTGAACATCTGGAAGTTCACAGTTCACATATAGCTGAAGCCTGGCTTGAAGAATTTTGAGCATTATTTTACTAGTTCATGAGATGAATGCAATTGTGTGGTAGTTTGAGCATTCTTTGGCATTTTCTTTCTTTGGGATTGGAATGAAAACTGACCTTTTCCAGTCCCGTGGCCACTGCTGAGTTTTCCAAATTTGCTGCCATATTGAGTGTAGCACTTTCACAGCATCATCTTTTAGGATTTGAAATAGCTCAACTGGAATTCCATCACCTGCCCTAGCTTTGTTTGTAGTGATGCTTCCTATGGCCCATTTGACTTCACATTCCAGGATGTCTGGCTCTAAGTGAGTGATCACACCACCGTGATTATCTGGGTCGTGAAGATCTTTTTTGTACAGTTCTTCTGTTTATTCTTGCCACCTCTTCTTGTATCTTCTGCTTTTTTTAGGTCTGTACTATTTCTGTCCTTTATTGAGTCCGTCTTTGCATGAAATGTTTCCTTGGTATCTCTAATTTTTTGAAAAAATCTCTAGTCTTTCCCATTCTATTGTTTTCCTCTATTTATTTGCATTGATCACTGAGAAAAGTTTTCCTTCTTTCTTTCTTTCTTTCTTTTTTTTTTTTTTTTGAGAAAGGTTTTCTTATCTCTCCTTGCTATTCTTTAGAATTCTGCATTCAGATGCTTATATCTTTCCTTTTCTCCTTTGCTTTTCATTTCTCTTCTTTTCACAGCTATCTGTGAGGCCTCCTCAGACAGCCATTTTGCCTTTTTGCATTTCTTTTTCTTGGGGATGGTATTGATCCCTGTCTCCTGTACAGTCTCATGAACCTCTGTCCATCCGTCCATAGTTCATCAGCTACTCTATCAAATCTAGTCCCTTAAATCTATTTCTCACTTCCACTCTATAATCATAAGGGGTTTGATTTAGGTCATACGTGAATGGTCTAGTGGTTTTCCCAACTTTCTTTCACTTAAGTCTGGATCTGGCAATAAGGCACTCATGATCTGAGCCACAGTCAACTCCTGGTCTTGTTTTTGCTGACTGTATAAAGCTTCTCCATCTTTGGCTGCAAAGAATATAATCCATCTGATTTCAGCATTGACCATCTGGTGATGTCCATGTGTAAAGTCTTCTCTTGTGTTGTTGGAAGAGGGTGTTTGCTATGACCAATGTGTTCTCTTGGCAAAACTCTATTAGCCTTTCAGCTGCTTCATTCTGTACTCCAAGGGCAAATTTGCCTGTTACTCTTACTTTTCCATTCCAGTCCCCTATAATAAAAAGAATCTCTTTTTGGGGGGTTAGCTCTAGTAGGTCTTCATAGAACTATTCAGCTTCTTCAGCATTACTGGTCGGAGCATAGACTTGAATTATGATATTGAATGGTTTGCCTTGGAAATGAACAGAGATCATTCCGTCGCTTTTGAGATTGCATCCATGTACTGCATTTCAGACTCTTTTGTTGACCATGATGGCTATACTCCATTTCTTCTAAGGGATTCCTGCCCACAGTAGTAGATATAATGATCATCTGAGTTAAATTCACCCTTTCCAGTCCATCTTAGTTCGCTGATTCCTAGAATGTCAATGTTACTCTTGCCATCTCCTGTTTAACCACTTCCAATTTGCCTTGATTCATGGACCTAACATTCCAGGTTCCTTTGCAATATTGCTCTCACAGCATCTGACCTGGCT
Organism: Redunca redunca; assembly: GCA_006410935.1. Classification (NCBI taxonomy): domain Eukaryota; kingdom Metazoa; phylum Chordata; class Mammalia; order Artiodactyla; family Bovidae; genus Redunca; species Redunca redunca. The sequence goes on from SJYQ01095247.1 coordinate 1,167,652, forward strand.
TCTATAACCAGTCCCGTCCACAACTGGGTGTTTTTTTTTGTTTTTGGCTGCATCCCTTCATTCTTTCTGGATTTATTTCTCCACGGATCTCCTGTGGCATATTCGGCACCTACCGACCTGGGGGGTTCGTCTTTCAGTGCCCTACCTTTTTACCTTTTCATACAGTTCATGGGGTTCTCAAGGCAAGAATACTGAAGTGGTTTGCCATTCTGTCAGACCTCTCCACCATGACCCGTCCATCTTGGATGGCCCCACATGGCATGGCTTAGTTTCATTGAATTAGACAGGGCTGTGGTCTGTGTGATCAGATTGGCTAGTTGTCTGTGACTGTGGTTTCAGTCTGTCTGCCCTCTTAGGCCCTATCTCGGCTCCTACCACCTTACTTGGGTTTCTCTTACCTTGGACTTGCGGTATCTCTTCATGGCTACTCCAGCAAAGCGCAGCCGCTGCTCCTTATCTTTGATGTGGGTTATCTCCTCACCACTGCCGCTCTTTACCTTGGATGTGGGGTTGCTCCTGTCAGCTGCTCATGCGCCACGCAGCTGCAGCTCCTAAAATGTCTAATCTTCATGGAAATTACCTTCTTTAAAAGTGACCAGTTTTTCTTTCAGGTTTCATTATTCTAAAATCTCCCAGGAGACAATTCAACCTGAATATTTAGGTTAGCCAAAACGTTCGTTCAGTGTTTCTCGTAAGATGGCTCTAGTAGTGCTTAGTTGTCTTTAACTTCATTTGAAACAATTTTAGCTGTCATATCAGCATGCATTTTTTAAAAAACTTATCAAAATTTGTGAATCTTTTGGTAGTCATTTTAACATTGGAGTAATTGGAATAAGGAATGGGGGGGAGCAACAGTTTTGGCATACTATGCTTTATTATTCCAAGAAAGATAAAAATGCAACTGAAATGCAGAAAAAAAATTTTTTTTTTCAGTATATGGAGAAGGTGCTGAGACTGACTGAACATGTCAAAGGTGGTTTGTGAAGTTTTGTGCTAGAGATTTCATGCTGGACAATGTTCTACATTCAGGCAGATCAGTTGAAGTTGATAGCAATCAAATCGAGGCATTAATTGAGAATGATCAGCACTATATCATGCCAGAGATAGCTGACATACTCAAAATATCCAAGTCAATCTTTGAAAACCACTTCCACCAGCTTGACTATAATTCTGTTAAGACCTGCAGGTCTACTTGGACCATGGGCCAGATATCAGGTTTATGTTTCCAACTAGATTCATGGCCCTGGAGGTCACCTTATATAATATCTGCTCTTTGATATTATATGTATAAGAATGATGACACATGATTTAAAGAGCTCCTGATATTCAGAGCCAAAGTCTAGGATACACTCATCGAGACATTTTCATCTTCCTTACATAAGCTTAAGTGATATTTAAAAACATGTACACCCATGGCGGATTCATGTCAATGTATGGCAAAACCAATACAGTATTGCAAAGTAAAAAAAATTAAAAATTAAATTAAATTAAAAATAAAAATAAAAACATAAAAATATAGTGAAAAGAGTAAACATTTTGTGTTCAGATAAAAAAGAATAAAATACCAATCCCAGCAGATTTTTCATTTGCCAAGTGGTGACTAGTAATAACTTGGGTGCATGATGAGAAGGGTTAACATTTTATGTAATGTCTGAAGATCCCCAGGAGAAGGGACTGGCTACCCACTCCAGTATTCTCACCAGGAGCATCCCATTAGCAGAGGAGCTTGGCAGCCTACAGTCCATGTGGTCACAAAGAGTCAGACATGACTGAGCATCTATGCACACAATGCCTGACATGAAGGTCTTCAATAATAAATGACAACTATTATTATTATTACTTTAATTATTAAAATGTAGAATTTGAATATTTTCTCTGTATCTAACTTTCCCTTTAAGAAAAACCTAAGCTTTTTATGAAGTTATGCCCAAATTATCTTCTAGTTACATCCAAGACTAAGTCTTAAGTTGTATTCTATGTAGAAATGCACATGAGTTGCTACTTTAAGGGAGTTTACAAATATAACATTTGCAGTGCAGATTTCTTTAGATTCATTATGTCTATTTTACCAAATCCTGTCATTGTTCTTTATTACAACTTCTGTAATATGCATGTCTACATGAAAGTTTCCTTACAGAAACTTTCTGTAGGTTATCTTGACATGATACTGCCTGCCCTTCTCTTGGTATCAATAAATTAAGTCATCTCTGCATTTTTTTCTCTTGATGGAATAATAATAATAGTACCTTTTTCCTTTATCTCAATTATAAAATCAAATTGGCAATAGTTATTTGGAAGATGTTATAGGTTGAATTGTGTCCCCCCTAAATATATTGCAATCCTATCCCCCAGTAACTATGAACAAGACCTTATATGGAAATAGAGTCTTTGCAGATAACCAAATTAAGATGAAGTCATGAGAGTGAACTCTAATTTGATATCATGGTGTCCTCATAAAGAAGAAAAATTTGGATTCAGACAGACACAAACACAAGGATCACGTGTGAAAATGAAGGCAAAGATTTTTGGCCTCTACAAGCAAAGAAGTGAAAGATCGTCAGCAAACCTCCAGAAGCTAGCAAAGAGGCATGAAACAGATTCTTTAACAGCCCTCAGAAGCCACCAACCTTGTCAGCACCTTAATCTTGGTCTTCAAGCCTCCAAAACTGGGAGACAAAGCTCTATTGCTCAAGTCGCCCAGTGTAAGGGACTTTGTTACGGCAGTGCTAGTACCTAGCACAGAAGGTGACTGTCATATTTTTTAATATATTTTTGATAACTTATAATATCCCTAAAATTTGAAAAAATATACATAATAGAGAACTTATATATCTCTGAAAATATGTCCATAGGCCACAAAGATCTACAGTTTCTAGTTTGAGAAACAATGTAAAACAAAACTTAATATTATTAATACCACATGTTACATATGCACTTCCTCATCTCACTGGCAACATAAACTAAAGGCAGAAGACTTGCTCTTTGGCCTTATGCCAGACCCACACACAAAATATTATAAAGGGCAGAGTTCAAAGGAAAACATTTCTAATGATGTGCTTTTTCAAAGTGGTCACATCCATTACACTGCAGCCCTTCCTGTGGTCCAGCAAGACCACACAGTGGTTACCATTTACCAATATAGCAATGAGTGACTGTACCATGAAGGCTAACTTTGGTTTTACAGTTTTAAAGTTTAAAAAAAACATTTAAAAAAAAAGAAACAACCATAAGATTTGAGAAGAAAATCTGATATCCTTCAGTTTGTTTCCTGCATTTTGCAGAAACTTGCTTATTTGTTTAGTTTTGGGAAGGAGCTATTACTTCCCTGGATTTTTCTTTTTTTAATTCCTAAGTCTGAAGTCTGAAGCCTTCAGGCTCTACTGTGTTCTGTTTGGCCTATATTTAGAACAAACCAAACACATGTGATTCTTTAGAGCTAAGCACTCTGCCAGTGGGTCTTGGAAAATTGCTAACCCCAAAATAAAACAATACCACTTTCTTTAAATGTTTCTGCTTACACTTATAGTGAGGAGATATTGACAGCAAGTGTCAGTTTGAGTGACAGAAAATAAGCAGAAGTGAAGAAAACAGGGACTTTTGGTATTAAAGCCAGATTTATTTAGAGGAAATATATGACAAGTATCATTATTTTCTCAAATAGCAAACTCAGGATATCTCACCCATGAAGTAAAGTTATTATGTCATTTTCATTACTTCTGGAGGCTTACTAACAGAACCCCCCAATCTGATCACACTGGCATTGATTCTAAATCAAGGCCAATATGGAAGGGCAAAGAAAATAGTTTGGTTTACCCAGACAAAAGGCCTAGAATAAGAGGAAAAGATACTATAAGTTAAAATGACACTACCTCTGTAAAGGTCTGACTTTAGCCTACAGAAGCAACATCTATAAATATTGAACATGCCCACAATGAGACACCTTTGAGCAAGAATGGCAGGAAATTGCACTGGTGACTTTCACATTTTTCCTACAGCTCTGGTCCTACCACAAGTTCAGAGAAAAAATGTGGACAGGAAGTGAGGAGACATGCATTTTCACTCTGATCTTACCTTTTGTGTGAAAACTCACAAGATTTCTGGGCCTCAGTTTCCATCTGTAAAATGATTGCATTGTACTCATTCTAGAGTTACAATTTTGGAGGAAAATCCAGTTATCCAAGTCATACATGCATGATCATAGCTTCCAATTAAATTTTCCATGACACTCTGTTGAATCTACCAATTTTGTTGCTTTCAACACTTCCATTTATTCCAAGCTCAATTTCAACCACCGTTTTTATTTAATTAACATCTTGGTATATAAAATTATATAATTCATAATGATTTCGTAAAGACACACAAAGAATGAAAGGTTTCAATTAGCTTCATGAAAATTACAAAAGTTTTTACACATTTAAATCTGCTTTAGAATAGAAAAAAAGCTGGAAATACATACTGAATGTTAATAATGGTTATCCTGGGTAGGGACACTGTAGATAATTTGTATGCCCTTATATCCAGACACCAGCATAGTTTCAAAGATGCATGCACCCGCCATGTTCACAGCAACACTATTTAGTATTTCAAAGCCTAAAAGATGATGCTGTGAAAGGGCTGCACTCAATATGTCAGCAAATTTCGATAACTCAGCAGTGGCCACAAGACTGAAAAAGGTCAGTTTTCATTCCAGTCCCAAAGAAAATCAATCCAAAGAATGCTCAAACTACCTCACAGTTGCACTCATCTCACACGCTAGTAATGCTCAAAATTCTCCAAGCCAGGCTTTAGCAGTACGTGAACTGTGAATTTCCAGATGTTCAAGTTGGATTTAGAAAAGGGAGAAGAACCAGAGATCAAATTGCCAACATCCACTGGATCATCAAAAAAGCAAGAGAGTTCCAGAAAAACTTCTATCTCTGCTTTATTGACTATGCCAAAGCCTTTGACTGTGTGGATCGCAACAAACTGTGGAAAATTCTGAAAGAGATGGGAATACCAGACCACCTGACCTGACTCTTGAGAAATCTGTATGCGGATCAGGAAACAACAGTTAGAATTGGACATGGAAAAACAGACTGGTTCCAAACTGGGAAAGGAGTACATCAAGGCTGTACATTGTCACCCTGCTTATTTAATCTATATGCAGAGTACATCATGTGAAACGCTGGCTGGAAGAAGCACAAGCTGGAATCAAGATTGCCAGGAAAAATATCAATAATCTCAGATATGCAGATGACACCACCCTTATGGCAGAAAGTGGAGAACTAAAGAGCCTCTTGATGAAAATGAAAGAGGAGAGTGAAATGTTGGCTTGAAGGTTAACATTTAGAAAACTAAGATCATGGCAACTGATCCCATCACTTCATGGCAAATAGATGGGGAAACCATGGAAACAATGACAGACTTTATTCTTTTGGGCTCCAAAATAACTGCAGATGGTGACTGCAGCCATGAAATTAAAAGACACTTGCTCCTCGGAAGAAAAGTTATGACCAACTTAGAAAGCATATTAAAAAGTAGAGACGTTACTTTGCCAACAAAGGTCCGTCTAGTCAAAGCTATGATTTTTCCAGGAATCATGTATGGATGTGAGAGTTGGACTATCAAGAAAGCTGAGAACTGAAGAATCGATGCTTTTGAACTGTGGTGTTGGAGAAGACTCTCGAGAGTCCCTTGGACTGCAAGGAGATCCAACCAGTCCATCCTAAAGGAAATCAGTCCTGAATATTCATTGGAGGACTGATGCTGAATGCTGAAACTCCAATATTTTGGCCACCTGATGTGAAGACCTGACTTATTTGAAAAGACCTTGTGCTGGGAAGAGGCAGGAAGAGAAGGGGATGACCGAGGATGAGATGGTTGGATGGCATCACTGACACAATTGACATGAGTTTGTGTAAACTCCAGGAGTTGGAAATGGACAGGGAGCCCTGGTGTGCTACAGTCCATGGGGTCTCAAAGAGTTGGACACGACTGAGCGAATGAACTGAACTGAACTGAAGACATAGAAGCAATCTAAATGTCAACAAATGAATTGCTAAAGAGATGTGGGATGTATCCTTTCTCTATAGAATCTTCCCAATCCATGGATCAATCTCTGGCATTGCATGCAGATTCTTTACCATCTGAGCCACCAGGAGAGTCCCATATATGCACACACACACACACACACACACACACACACACACAAGGGGCTTCCCAGGTTGAGCTAGTGGTAAAGAACTCACCTTCCAATGCAGAAGATGTAAGAGATGCAGATTCGATCTCTGGGTCAGGACAATCACTTGGAGGAGGGCATGACAACCAGTCTAGTATTCTGCCTGGAGAATCATATGGACAAAGGAGCCTGGCAGGCTACAGTCTACTGGGTCTCAAAGAGTCTGACACAACTGAAGAGACTTAGCATGCGTGCACACACACACACACACACACACACACACACATATATCAGATTATATAATTGAATTATACATTATAATTATATATAATTGAATCACTTAGCTAAACACTTGAAACTTTCACAGCAATGTAAATTCACTATGCTTCAATTTTTTTTTTTAATGTATGCCTTTCATGTTGTGTGGGTGTGCTTAGTCACTCAGTTGTATTCCATTCTGTGACCCTTTGGACTGTAGCTCACCAGGCTCCTCTGTCCTTGGGATTTTTCAGTCAAGAATACTGGAGTAGGTTGCCATTTCCTTCTCCAAGAGATCTTACCAACCCAAGGATTGAACCTGTGTCTCCTGCATTGGAGGCAGATTCTTTACCCACTGAGACATCAGGAAAGCCCCTTGTCCTTCATTATACATATCTAAACTTTCTAAAAAATTTTAGTGGACATCTATTACATTTGTAGCCAAGAAAAATAAGCAGTAAGTTTTAAACAGTGCCACAAATCACACCATCACTCAAATTCTTTTTTTTAGGATAGTTGGTATTTTATATTTACCTTCATCTGTACTACTGCTATCATTAAAGTACTATGAAAGTATTGTATGCAGTTATCCTGTCTACATTCAATATATTTTTAACTTTATTGAAGAATATTTTTATATCATAAATTCATCAATTTCAAGTATACAATTCAATAATTTTTATTAACTTTACCAAGTGGTGAAACCTTCAGTGTAGGTCAGTTTTATAACATTTCCTCTCCCCCAATACGATCCTCATGCCCATTTATAGTTAATACCTAATCCCACCTCAGCTTCTGGAAACCAGTAACCCAATATTGTCTTTATTTTTGTTGTTGCCTTTTTGGGACATTGCATATAAACAGGATCATACAATGTGACAATTGTGCCTGGCTTCTTTTATTTTACATATTTTTTATTGATGTATAGTTGATTTATAATGTTGTGTTAGTTTCAGGTGTACAACAAAGTGATTCAGTTACACATATACATAGATTCATTCTTTTACAGATTCTTTACTCATATATGTTATTACAGAATATGGAGTAGAGGTCCCTGTGCAATACAATATGTCCTTGTTGGTTATCTATTATATATATATATTAGTGTGTCCATAGTAATCCCAAGTTCCTAATTTATCCCTCCACCATCCCATGTTTCCCCTTTGGTAACCATAAATTTGCTTTCAAAATCTGTGAGTCTGTTTCAGTTTTGTACATAACTTCATTTGCATCTTTTTTTTTTTAATGATACCACAGAATGCTTCTGAGGCTAATCCTTAATGTAGCATGTGTCAACAGCCCTTTCCTTTTCACTGATGAGTAGCATTCAATTCTGTGGATATGATGTTTTGTCTCTCTTTCACCTTCCAGTTGTTATTATAATTTACTTCCTTGTTTTTTAATAATATTCATTTTTCAGCATTTTTATTTCCACTATACTGCTTTTCCTCTCCATCTGTCAGTTTTCATTATTTGTCAGTTTTATCACTTCTACAGTACAATGTCAAGTAAGTTGATTGTTTTCCAGAGCTTTGGGGGAGAAACTGAGGTCTTCCAATAGCTAGAACTAGCTTGCCAGACACATGAATGAGCCACCTTAGAGGTAAGTATTCCAGCCCCAATTAATTCCCAGTTGACACCTTGATTGCAGCTTCTTGAGAGATCCTGAGCCAAAATCACCCAGTTAAGCAGCTATCAAGTTCCTTATCCAGAGAAAACATGTGAGATAATAAATGATTTTTGTTGTTTTAATCTACTAAAGTTTAGAGTAATTTGTAATGCAGCAAAAGATAACAAAATAGATACCACATGATCTTCTGTCNAGCAGCTATCAAGTTCCTTATCCAGAGAAAATATGTGAGATAATAAATGATTTTTGTTGTTTTAATCTACTAAAGTTTAGAGTAATTTGTAATGCAGCAAAAGATAACAAAATAGATACCACATGATCTTCTGTCTCCCAAAGATTAATCAAAACTTTGGTTTTCTTATGTCTTTCTACATCCTTCTCCAAGTACTCTCCACAATTTTATGAATTTATTCCTTAATTTTCACTACCACTTTAAATTGGTTTAGCAAAAGAGACAGCATATTTGCATGTAACCCATCATCTTGTGGGAATCCCTAGTGGTTCAGTGGTAAAGAATCCACTGCAGGAGATACAGGTTCAAACTCTGGGTCGGGAAGATGCCCTGAAGAATCCCAGTATTCTTGCCTGGAAAATCCCCTGGACAAGGGTGGGATCCATGGCAGGCTACAATCCATGAGGTTGCAAAACTTGGAAACTAAACCACCACCACCACTACCATCTTATTCAGGAATTCAGACTATTTTGTCTGAAATGAGGTACATATTTCTAAATAATGCGAGACAGCAAAAGAGACACAGATGTGTAGAGCGGAGGACTTTTGGACTCTGAGGGAGAGAGTGGGAAGATTTGGGAGAATGGCATTGAAACATGTATACTATCATGTAAGAAACGAATCACCAGTCTATGTCCGATGCAGGATACAGGATGCTTGGGGCCGGTGCACGGGATGACCCAGAGAGATTGTTATGGGGAGGGAGACAGGAGGGGGGTTCATGTTTGGGAACGCATGTACACCCGTGGTGGATTCATGTCAATGTATGGCAAAACCAATACAGTATTGTAAAGTAAAATAAAGTAAAAATAATTTTTTTTTTTTAAAAAAAGCCTGTAAGTACACTATTATGAGGGCTGAGGTCCACCATTCCCCTCATACCATAATTGCTGATCACAACCTGTCATTTTGTATTTCTTGACAATTTATCTCCTTGACATCATGAGAAACTTTGTTAAAATACCTGAAGAACTTGGAAGACAACTATGTGGCCATGAAAATTACCACATCTCATCTAAAATGCAGAATTCCAGACTCACAAAGATTCTTGAATGGCGCATTATATGGGCATTTGTTAGGGAAACACCATAAATAATGGAAGAGAAAAATAAAATGGAATAGAATAGACAGTCCAGAAATACATCAAATAGCCATAGAATTTTAATACAACATGAAGATGGCATTTCAAAATACTAGGGCAAAAGTAAACTTGATAAATAGTGTTGGAACAACTAGTTTGAAAAAAAATACTAAATTAAATACTTATATTAGACTACATATTAGAATAAACTACTATTCAGTACAGAATCATATGGAAGAATGCAATCATACATGTTTTGGAAAAAAAATGGGTGGATGTGTCTATAACTTGCCTGCAGAGAAAGGCTTTTTAATTATAACTAAAATCTAGATGCAATAAAAATGTTTCAGGAAATATATTTGTATATCATGTACATTAGGCCCACAGTACATGAAAAGTATAAGAGATCAATGCAAAAAATAGAGGAAAACAATAGAATGGGAAAGACTAGAGATCTCTTCAAGAAAATTACAGATACCAAGGGAACATTTCATGCAAAGATGGGCTCAGTAAAGGACAGAAATGGTATGGACCTAAGAGAAGCAGAAGATATTAAGAAGAGGTGGCAAGAATACACAGAACTATACAAAAAAGATCTTCACAACCCAGATAACCATGATGGTGTGTCACCCACCTAGAGCCAGACATCCTAGAATGCAAAGTCAAGTGGGCCTTAGGAAGCATCACTATGAACAAAGCTAGTGGAGGTGATGGAATTCCCGTTGAGCTATTTCAAATCCTGAAAGATGATGCTGTGAAAGTGCTGCACTCAATATGCCAGTAAATTTAGAAAACTCAGCAGTGGCCACAGGACTGATAAAGGTCAGTTTTCATTTCAGTCCCAAAGAAAAGCAATGCCAGAGAACACTCAAACTACCACACAATTGCACTCATCTCACACGTTAGCAAAGTAAAGCTCAAAATTCTCCAAGCCAGGTTTCAACAGTACATGAACTATGAATGTCCAAAAGTTCAAGCTGGCTTTAGAAAAGGCAAAGGAACCAGAGATCAAATTGCTAACACCTGTTGGATCATCAAAAAAGCAAGAGAGTTCCAGAAAAACATCTACTTCTGCTTTATTGACTACACCAATGCCTTTGACTGTGTGGATAACAACAAACTCTGGAAAATTCTTAAAGAGATTGAAATACCAGATGACCTTACCTGCCTGCTGAGAAATTTGTATGCAGGTTAGAAAGCAACAGTTAGAACTGGACATGGAACAACAGACTGGTTCCAGATAGGAAAAGGAGTATGTCAAGTCTGTATATTGTCACCCTGCTTATTTAACTTATATGCAGAGTACATCACGAGAAACGCTGGGCTGGAAGAAACACAAGCCGGAATCAAGATTGCCAAGACAAATATCAATAATCTCAGATACACAGATGGCACCACCCTTATGGCAGAAAGTGGAAAAGAACTAAAAAGCCTCTTGATGAAAGTGAAACAAGAGTGAAAAAGTTGGCTTAAAGCTCAACATTCAGAAAACTAAGATCATGGCATCTGGTCCCATCACTTCATGGAAAATAGATGGGGAAACAGTGGAAACAGTGGCAGACTATTTTGTGTGTGTTTGGAGGGCTCTCCAAAATCACTGCATGTGGTGATTGCAGCCATGAAATTAAAAGATGCTTGCTCCTTGGAAGAAAAGTTATGACCAACCTAGACAGCATATTAAAAAGCAGAGATTACTTTGCTGACAAAGGTCCATCTAGTCAAAGCTATGGTTTTTCCTGTAGTGACATATCGATGTGACAGTTGGACTATAAAGAAAGCTGAGCAACAAAGAACTGATGCTTTTGAAACTTGGTGTTGGAGAAGACTCTTGAGAGTCCCTCAGATAGCAAAGAGATCCAACCATTCTATCCTAAAGGAAATCAGCCATGAATATTCATTGGAAGAACTGATGGTGAAGCTGAAGCTTCAATATTTTGGCCTCCTGATGCGAACTGACCCATTTGAAAAGACCCTGATGCTGGGGAAATTTGAAGGTAAGAGGAGAAGGGGATGATAGAGGAAGAGATGATTGGATGGCATCACAGACTCAATAGACATGAGTTTGAGCAAGCTCTGGCAGTTGGTGATGGGCAGGCAGGTCTGGCATGCTGCAGTCCATGGGATCGCAAAGACTCAGACACGACTGAGCTACTGAACTGACTGACTGATGTGAAAAGTTGCATAGAATATTTGTGAAATGCATCATGTACTTTATTTGTACAAGTGTTTTCTAATTGATAAAATTATAATTCCCATCCATTACTTATCTAGATCTCTTAATAAAATTCCCTAATGTTAGATGGAACCCACAAGGATGGGGCTTATCAGGAACGTGGCCCTTCCTCTCATTGGGTGTTTCCATCAACTCTATGAAATTGTCTCCTCCACACACTTGAAATGCCTTGCTCTATAATCAGAAAGAGCTTGTGAGCTCTGCTGCATAGCTTAGATCAGTTAATTTTTTTTTTAACCTTCTCTGAGAAAAAGTCAGCCTTCAACAAAACAAAATCTATCACTTGAATTCATCAACCAGGTCAGAAAAAATCCCTCCTCCAACTCCAGTCAATACTAATTAGTAAAAGAATGCAGGACAGCTTTGTAGCTAAGTATTGTTTTCACAGTAGTGAATTGTATAGCTCTACATTAAGAATTTAATTACAATTTACATATGTACTTGTTAGACTTGCCAGATTTCTCTTGGCAAACCAGCAACCACATTAGCACTTAACCTTTTCATAAAGGAAAGGAAATGTACTTATAAGGGACTAGGATTCCAAAATGTTAGAATCACCAGGGAATTGAATCCACCATTTATTTATATATGTTCTTTATGTGACAACATACTGCTGAATTACTGAAGAGCTGAATCAGCTTGGTATCTCTGTATTCTTAGCTTTTAGAAGTTTCTCTGTTTAGGGCTTTTCCACAATGAGTCACTAGAGAAAGCCCCTGTCTTGTTGCCCCAGTGGTCACTGTAATAGAAGAAAGCCCTTGATAAGTATTGTGTGTGCATGTGTGGTTGCTTAGTCACATCCCAACTCTTTGTGACCCATTGGACTATAGTCTGCCAAGCTTCTCTGTCCATTGGGATTTTTCAGGCAAGGATACTGGAGTGGGTTGCCATTTTCTTCTCCAGGGGATCTTCCCTACCCAGAGATTGAACCTGCATCTCCTGTCTCCTGTATTGCAAGGAGATTCTTTATCTGCTGAGCCATTGGGGGAGTATTAAGAGGCATAAAAAAAGAAAGTTGTGCATAGTGTAAGGATACAATTTCATTTTGTTTTTCTTATGGATAACCAATTGCCTCAAGCATTCAGTGAATAATTGATACTTCCCCCACTTACCTCCATTGCCATCCCTGTTATGTATAGGGCTTTACATGAATTGTTCTCTAGTCTCTTCACTTTTTCCTCTTGTTTATGTTTGTACCATACCACTGTGTAAAAATTATGTATTTCTGTAATAAATCTTGATATATTGAAGGGCCATTCACTACTACA
>SJYQ01095247.1:1182198-1220349 GCA_006410935.1 Redunca redunca
AGTTAGAACTGGACATGGAACAACAGACTGGTTCCAAATAGGAAAAGGAGTACATCAAGGCTGTATATTGTCACCCTGCTTATTTAACTTAAATGCAGAGTACATCATGAACTGGAAGAAGCATCATGGGCTGGAAGAAGCAGAAGCTGGAATCAAGATTGCCGGGAGAAATATCAATAACCTCAGATATGCAGATGACACTACCCTTATGGCAGAAAGTGAAGAGGAGCTAAAAAGCCTCTTGATGAAGGTGAAAGAGGAGAGTGGAAAAGTAGGCTTAAAGCTCAACATTCAGAAAACAAAGATCATGGCATCCGGTCCCATCACTTCATGGGAAATAGATGGGGAAACGGTAGAAACAGTGACCTACTTTATTTTGGGGGGCTCCAAAATCACTGCAGATGGTGACTGCAGCCATGAAATTAAAAGACGCTTACTCCTTGGAAGAAAAGTTATGACCAACCTAGACAGTATATTCAAAAGCAGAGACATTACCTTGCCGACTAAAGTCCGTCTAGTCAAGGCTATGGCTTTTCCTGTGGTCATGTATGGATGTGAGATTTGAACTGTGAAGAAGGCTGAGCGCCGAAGAATTGATGCGTTTGAACTGTGGTGTTGGAGAAGACTCTTGAGAGTCCCTTGGACTTCAAGGAGATCCAACCAGTCCATTCTGAAGGAGATCAACCCTGGGATTTCTTTGGAAGGAATGATGCTGAAGCTGAAACTCCAGTACTTTGGCCACCTCATGCGAAGAGTTGATTCATTGGAAAAGACTCTGATGCTGGGAGGGATTGGGGGCAGGAGGAGAAGAGGACGACAGAGGATGAGATGGCTGGATGGCATCACTGACTCGATGGAGGTGAGTCTGAGAGAACTCTGGGAGATGGTGATGGACAGGGAGGCCTGGCATGCTGCAATTCATGGGGTCTCAAAGAGTCGGACACGACTGAGCAACTGAACCGACTGAACTGAACTGATAGATAAAAGAACTGCTGTGATAACTTTTCTGAATTTCATTTTCTATTTTCTGCAAACATGTAGAAATGCTAATTACTTTTGAATATCAACTTGACATCCAACGTCTTTGTTAAGTTCTTATTAATTCTAATCATTTTCTATTGTTTAATTTGAGTTTTCTTGTAGTGATATGATTTGGTTCTTCCTTTCCCATTTTCATGCCATTTACTTACTTTTTTTTTTTTCTGTTACAATACTTGTCCAATTGATTTTTCTTAGTATTTACCTCAGTTCAATTCAGTTCAGTTGCTTAGTCATGTCCAACTCTTTGCGACCCCATGAACCACAGCACACCAGGCCTCCCTGTTCATCACCAACTCCCAGAATTCACCCAAACTCATGTTCATTGAGTCAGTGATGCCATCCAACCATCTCATCCTCTGTCGTCCCCTTCTCCTCCTGCCCTCAATCTTTCCCAGCATCAGGGTTTTTTCAGATGAGTCACCTCTTTGCATCAGGTGGCCAAAAAATTGGAGTTTCAGCCTCAACATCAGTCCTTCCAATGAACACTCAGGACTGATCTCTTTTAGGATGGACTGATTGGATCTCCTTCCAGTCTAAAAGACTCTCAAGAGTCTTCTCCAACACCACAGTTCAAAAGCATTAATTCTTTGGCACTCAGCTTTCTTGATAGTCCAACTTTCACATCCATACATGACTACTGGAAAAACCATAGCCTTGACTAGATGGACCTTTGTGGACAAAGCAATGTCTCTGCTTTTTAATATGCTGTCTAAGTTGGTCATAACGTTCCTTCTAAGCAGTAAGCATCTTTTAATTTCATGGCTGCAGTCATCATCTGCAGTGATTTTGGAGCCCCCAAAAATAAAGTAGGTCACTGTTTCCACTGTTACCCATCTATTTGCCAAGCAGCGATGGGACCAGATGCCATGATCTTAGTTTTGTGATGTTGAGCTTTAAGCCAAATTTTTCAGTCTCTTCTTTCACTTTCAGCAAGAGGCTCTTTAGTTCTTCTTCACTTTCTGTCATAAGGGTGGTGTCATCTGCATATCTGAAGTGACTGATATTTCTCCTGGCAATCTTGATTCTAGCTTGTGCTTCTTCCAGCCCAGCGTTTCTCGTGATGTACTCTGCATATAAGTTAAATAAGCAGGGTGACAATATACAGCCTTGACGTACTACTTTTCCTATTTGGAACCAGTCTGTTGTTCCATATCCACTTCTAACTGTTGCTTCCTGACATGCGTATAGGTTTCTCAAGAGGCAGGTCAGGTGGTCTGGTATTCCCATCTCTTGAAGAATTTTCCACAGTTTATTGTGATCCACACAGTCAAAGGCTTTGGCATAGTCAATAAAGCAGAAATGGATGTTTTCCTGGAAATCTCTTGCTTTTTCCATGATCCAGCGGATGTTGGCAATTTGATCTCTGGTCCCTCTCCCCCTTTTTTGTGTAATTTTCTCTTTATTTTTATTTTATTATTATTATTTTTAAATATAGATTTATTTTTTTATTTTTTAATTTTATTTTACTTCATTTTACTTTACAATACTGTATTGGTTTTGCCACACATCAATATGAATCCACCATGGGTGTACACATGTTCCCAATCCTGAACCCCCCTCCCACCTCCCTCCCCATCCCATCCCTCTGGGTCATCCCAGTGCACCAGCCCCAAGCATCCTGTATCTTGCATCAAACCTAGACTGGCGATTAGTTTCTTATATGATAGTATACATATTTCAATGCCATTCTCCCAAATCATCCAACCCTCTCCCACTCCCACAGAGTCCAAAAGACTGTTCTATGCATCTGTGTCTCTTCTGCTATCTCGCATACAGGGTTATCATTACCATCTTTCTAAATTCCATATATATGTGTTAGTATACTGTACTGGTGTTTTTCTTTCTGGCTTACCTCACACTGTTTAATCGGCTCCAGTTTCATCCACCTCATTAGAACTGATTCAAATGTATTCTTTTTAATGGCCAAGTAATACTCCATTGTGTATATGTACCATGGCTTTCTTATCCATTCATCTGCTGATGGACATCTAGGTTGCTTCCATGTCCTGGCTATTACAAACAGTGCTGTGTTGAGTATTGGGGTACACATGTCTCTTTCAATTCTGGTTTCCTCAGTGTGTATGCCCAACAGTGGGATTGCTGGGTCATAAAGCAGTTCTATTTCCAGTTTTTTATGGAATCTCCACACTGTTCTCCATAGTGGCTGTACTAGTTTGCATTCCCACCAACAGTGTAAGAGGGTTCCCTTTTCTCCACACCCTCTCCAGCATTTATTTCTTGTAGACTTTTGGATCACAGCCATTCTGACTGGTGTGAAATGGTACCTCATTGTGGTTTTGATTTGCATTTCTCTGATAATGAGTGATGTTGAGCATCTTTTCATGTGTTTGTTAGCCATCTGTATGTCTTCTTTGGAGAAATGTCTGTTTAGTCCTTTGTCCCATTTTTTGTTTGGGTCGTTTATTTTTCTGGAATTGAGCTGCAGGAGTTGCTTGTATATTTTTGAGATTAGTTGTCAGTTGCTTCATTTGTTATTATTTTCTCCCATTCTGAAGGCTGTTTTTTCACCATGCTTATAGTTTCCTTTGTTGTGCAGAAGCTTTTAATTTTAATTAGATCCCATTTGTTTATTTTTGCTTTTATTTCCAGTATTCTGGGCGGTGGGTCATAGAGGATCCTGCTGTGATTTATGTCGGAGAGTGTTTTGCCTATGTTCTCCTCTAGAGTTTATTTGGAAGTTAATTGAAGTTCATGGTTCACGCATTGCTGAAGCCTGGCTTGGAGAATTTTGAACATTACTTTACTAGCATGTCAGATGAGTGCAATTGTGCAGTAGTTTGAGCATTCTTTGGATTGCCTTTCTTTGGGATTGGATAAATCTTTTTTCATCCCGATGACTTTATATTTTAATTATATGATATATAAGCAATATATTGCTGAGTTTTATTTTTTGTATGATCTACTTTGCCGACTAAGGCCTGTCTAGTCAAGGCTATGGTTTTTCCAGTAGTCATGTATGGATGTGAGAGTTGGACTGTGAAGAAGGCTGAGCGCCGAAGAATTGATGCTTTTGAACTGTGGTGTTGGAGAAGACTCTTGAGAGTCCCTTGGACTGCAAGGATATCCAACTAGTCCATTCTGAAGGAGATCAACCCTGGGACTTCTTTGGAAGGAATGATGCTAAAGCTGAAACTCCAGTACTTTGGCCACCTCATGTGAAGAGTTGACTCACTGGAAAAGACTCTGATGCTGGGAGGGATTGGGGGCAGGAGGAGAAGGGGACGACAGAGGATGAGGTTGCTGGATGGCATCACTGACTCGACGGACATGAATCTGAGTGAACTCCGGGAGTTGGTGATGGACAATGGAGGCCTGGGCTGCTGCGATTCATGGGGTCTCAAAGAGTCTGACACGACTGAGCGACTGAACTGAACTGAACTGAACTGATTATTTTTGAAATGGCTACTGATCTCTTTGGATTCATTAATACTAGGTTATTTTGTGATATATTTTTTCTCTTTCCTCTCTGTTTTCTTGTGTGTGTGTGTGTGTGTGTGTGTGTGTGTGTTAGTCATGCAGTCGTGTTTAACTCTTTGCAGCCCTATGGACTGTAGTCCACCAGGCTCCTCTGTCCATGGGATTTTCCAGGCAAGAATACTTGAGTAGGTTGCCACTTCCTTCTCTAGGGGATCTTTCCAACCCAGGGATCTGTTTTCTTACTTTTTTCCTATTAATTTTCCCCATTCTACTTTTTTCTCTCTTGCATTTTCTCTTTAATGGCTGTCCTAAAGAACTTCAATCAAGGGATTTAACACAACACAATGTAAAATTAAATCAATATGAAAGCAAAGTAAGAACAGATCATTATTTTCTTGATTATAACTAAAATATTATTTTTCCTAGATTAACATGCATGCCATATCTTTTGCTTATAATTTCTTGCACCTCAGGAGCTTCTATCTGAGATCACTTTCTCTCTCTCTCTCTCTTTCTTTTTTGGAAATACATATCTTAGAAATCCCTTAAGAATTACCTGAATCTATAAGTTAATATATTTTCCTTTGTCCTTGAAAGATTGTTGTTCTTCAGTCACTAAGTCGTGTCCATTCTTTGTGACCCCACGGACTGCAGCAGGCCATGCTTCTCTGTATCTTACTATCTCCTGGAGTTTGCTCAGATTCATGTCCATTGATTTGGTGATGCTATCTAACCATCTCATCATCTGCTGCTTCCTTCTCCTTTTTGCCTTCAATCTTTCCCAACATCAGGGCCTTTTCCAATGAGTTGGCTCCTCTTCTCAAGTGGCCAGAGTATTGGAGCTTCAGCTTCAGCATCAGTCCTTCTAATGAATATTCAGGGTTGATTTCCTTTAGGATTGAGAGGTAGACTTTGAAAATAATGAATTTTAAGTTGACAGTAGTTCTCTCAAAGAAGGTCAAGGATAATGTTTAATTATCTTCTGCTTTATATTACTGCTGTCAATAGGTCAGATTTCAATTTTATTTTTGCCATTTATAAGCAATTTCTCTTTTTCTTCTGGCTGCTTTTAAAATAATATTTTTGTCTTTGGTCCTATAGTTTTACAGCAACTTTGCTAAGTATATCTTGCTTTTTATTTATCCTGCTTGAGATTTGTTAGACTTCCTGAAACAGGATCTGTGACATACATCAAGTCTGGAAGATACTTAGCCATTATCCCTTTAAATATTGTCTTTCTTCCATTATTTTGTGTTCTTCTCTTCCAGAGTTCATTTATAAGTATGTCAGGTATTCTCTTTCTTTACTCCTTTTTTTTTTCCTAATCACATATATTATTATTTGGGATACATATGTGTGTGTATGTAATTTACTCATTTTTAGATTCTGGGTTGTTCATTTTTCAACAACAATGCATGACTTGTTTAACAATATATTATTTCCATTTTATTATATTTTCAATTAAGTTTAGTTGAAAACTTTGCCTGATCATTTCAATAGTCTCTTGCTCTCATTCTTTATTCTTTAATTATATTTATAATACCCTGCCTTATTTATTTAAATATTGAATTGGTTTGTTCAGGTTGCTATAACAAAAATACTATAAACTGGGTGACTTAGAAGAACATATTTATTTTTTCACAGTTTTCAAGGCTGAAAAGTTCAAGATCTTGGTGCCAACGTTTTTGTATCTGGTAATAGCCTGCTTTTTAGACACCTGTCTACCTTACATCACACAAAGAATAAACTATCTCTCTGAGAGCACTAATCCCTTTCATAAGGTCTCCTCCATCATGAATTGATCACCACTCAATGGCTCTACCTCCTAATGTCATTGCCTTGGATTTGAACATCTGAATATTGGGGTATCACAAATATTCACACCATATCAAATATATTAACTACTTATCTTACAGGCTATGTCTGACTGTTTCCCTGTTTCTGTTTAAACTTCTGATACCACAGTTGCTCATCTGACTCCCCTCATGGTAGTGGCTTTTTCCCTCAGGGGTTTGGTAATTTTTGATGTGAAATTCATGCTCCAAGGAACTTCATATTAGAAGTATTTACTTGGTGGACCTAGTAAATTGGCTTTCTTCCAGAAAGTATTTATATTTGTTTCTACTAGATATTTGGGATCAATACTAATCCAAATACACTGTAAATTTTCAGTTTAAAAAAAAATTGAGAAAATAATACCTGAGAATTTTCCATAGTAATGTAGATCAGAGAAGTAATACAGGTCCAAGAAGTTCAAAGAACAGCAAGCAAGACAAATAACACTGTGTGTGTGTGTTACACACACATGCACACACTGAGTTAGAAAATCATATTCAAATTTATAAACTCAAATATAAATAAAAAATCTTACAGACAACCAGAGGAAAAAATCAGAGGATTATTATCTACAGAAGAATAAACATAAAATTTCATATTAGAAACCAAACAAGCAAGAGGAGAGTGGAGTGGCATCTTTAAAGTGCTGAAAGGGAAAAAAAAGCCTGGTAAGCCAGAATTCTATACTCAGCAAAAACATATTTCAAAAACTACAGGAGAAAAAAAAATTTCAGACAAACAAAACTAAAGGATTCATTGATATTAAATCTACTCTATGAAAAATACTACAGGAAGTTTTTTAGTCAGAAAGAATATGATATCAGTCAAAAATCTGGTTTAAATAAAGAAAGAAAAAGCACTAGAAATGGAATAAATGAAGGTAAATCTTCTTTTTCTTATTTGTAATTACAATAAAAGAAAACTTCCTAATGTAAAAATAGTAACAATGTTATGTGCAATTTTCACATATGTAAAGTAAAATATATGACAATAATGGCATGAAAAATGGGAGGAGGAACTGGTGAAATACTATTATTGGGTCCTCAAGCTACATATGAAATGACAATGCTAATTTAAAATAAATTCAGAATAATTTAAAATCAGAATAATTTAAGGAGTTAATAGAGACAAAATGCAAATCATGAAAAATGTTCAACACAATAGAAAATAAATACATTTTAAAACAACAAGATAGTATATATTGAATAAAATAATATTGCTAATCTCTCTTAATGTGAATAAGTTAACACTCAGTTAAAAGACAGAGATTATCAAAATGGGTGCAAAAGTAAGATCCAACTATATACCCCTTATGAGAATGAAAGGGTCCATTCTAGCCTCTCTAGACCTTTCCTTTATAAGATCTACCCCATCATGATTGAAGATGACACAGAAATCAGATGGTTTCACATACAAATTTGATCCAAGCCTTTGATATTTATTCCTGACTCCTGTAGTTGTCCTTGCTTCACTCCACTCTAAAGATAACACAACAGAGATCCCCTTAAGGGGTCCTGTTAAAAACTAAAAATAGTTAAGAAATGAATTCGCTTTACTAATTTCCTTTCTTCTATCATCAGCTTACAATCAACAAGATATTACTAGGTATTTGCTTCATTTCCTTTCAACAAAATGTATGTGTAGGTTTATAAAACTTTTAGAAAATGTTTTATAAAAAAAAACTTCTTTGCTCAAATATCTAAACCCCAGAGAAGAATCTATATATAGTTGATGCAAAAGAAAGAAATTAACAAAAACTCACAAACTTCTTGCAAAACAGGGAGAGGCAAACTCTTGACTAGTTATGTCACAGAATTAAATAACAGTCTGCTCAATGGAATATAATCATAGGAAGGCCTTATTCAATAAAGAATATGGATTCCATGTTTCTTTATCAGAAACAATACCTAGGGGTAGAAAACCTGAAATCTCATTAAGGAACTTGAGTTGGAGGAAGTAAGGTATAAAAATTATTAAGCTCAAACTAAACATCAAGTGTTCAACCAACTTAAAAATGTGTGTGCGTGTGTGTGTGTGCCCGCAAAAGCAGAGAAATTGGAGGACGCTGTGAAGCTTCTGAGAGCTGAAGGAAGGGGCCAAAGTATGTTCAGAAAGAATATAATTAGAAAAAATAACAGTAAACATTCACGATGCAGCATCCAGTTACATGGATTTATTTAAGAGAAGAAAATGTCAGGAGGAAATGACTGCTGAGTGAGGCTCAGAGCCCCTCATGGAATTATGAGTGATATCCATCTCTCTTTATCTTAATTGCTTGTTTTAATCACCCATATCCCCTCTTAGGTGGTGAGAGCTATTTGAGAGGAGCTGTAACTCTCGTACTGTCTGCAGTGTGTTTCCTGTCTTTGCTAAATAAATGAGAGATCTTGCAGGATAGGAAAAACATCACCTTCTATCAGCCCCTTCATTATTATACTCAACTCATTCTAAAATAATTAAATCAGAATAATGATAAATGTCATCTAAGCAAAACTGGTACAAGAGTCGCATTGCTTAAACCACCCTTCAAAAACACACTCAGTCCCAAGTTCTTCTCATTGTGCATGAAATTCCTGTAACAAAGAAAAAAATTAAACAAAAGTTTAAGGACCAGTTGAGAATATTTTAGTATAAAATTTCAAACAATCAACTACAGAAAATAAAGAACATCCCTCTGTGTTAGATTTATACTGCAATTATGCTACATAACAATAACCCATAAACACAGAGGCTTATATGAAAAACTTTTGTTGTTGTTTTACTCTAATGTCAGTAGAATGGCTGGTGCTGATCCGATTTCATCTTTGGTTGGCAGTACTTAGCCTAGTCTTCCAGTTGGATTTAAGTCGCACTTCATGGTTAACCAACATCTTTATGGAACAGGATCTCATCAAGGAAGATAGCAGAAGGATAAGAAATAAAACCAATAATGAAAGCACATTTTTATTCTTTGAACACATCACATGGACTCCCATTCCTTTAGCACCAACAAGTACTATAACAATGGAGTAAATTAATACTCCACCTACTCTAGAGAAAAATACTACAATGTCCCATGGCAAAGGCTAGAGCTATAAAAAAATAGGCAGTGAAAAACTGGAAATAATTATTCAAGATACTACATGTAACTTTCAGGTTTTAATAATAAGAAGGTAAAGAATGGGCTTTCCAGGTGGTGCTAGTGGTAAAGAATCCACCTGCCAATGCAGGAGACACAAGAGACATGCATTCAATTTCTAGGTTGGGAAGTTCCCTTGAAGTAGGAAATTTCAACCCACTCCAGTTTTCTTTCCTGGAAAACACCATGGACAGAAGAGCCTGGAGGGCTACAATCCATGGATTTATAAAGAGTCAGACACGAATGAGCACACGTCTGCACACACACACACACACACACACACGCACGGAAAGAATAGAGCAAGAGGAAGCTGTATGTCTAAAAATTGTTGCTCCCAAACTTATTTTGAAGAAATACTTAGCACATACATTTTAGCCCACACTAGACTCTACTAGCATTCTCTACATACAAACACAAGTTGTATATGTCCTAAAGCTCTTCTTTCCAGTTCCTTAGCATAGCACGTTTTTGGACATACCAAGGCTGCTCTCTTCTGGAACACTCTTACCTTTACTCTTTCCATAGCCATTCCCTCCTCATAGTGAAGGTTTCAGCTGAAATGTTGCCTTTTCAGGAAGGCTTTTCCACCAGCTCCCCACCATCCACAACCTAAGTCAGAGTATCATTACAATCTTTCAGGGAAGCTTTACTGTGTCCATCTCAATTTGAAATCTTATAACTGTTTTAGTCTCATTCCTCATTGCCAGTCACATGAGGGAAAAATCATGACTATTTCTACCACTGTGACTAACACTAATTCTAGAAGAGAATAGGTGATAAATAAACATTTATTGACTCAATGAGTGGACAATTTTTTCACAGGTGACAATTTTTGTTAACATAGACATTTCAAATTTCAATCACATATGCTAAAGTAGACATTTTTCCTGAACTAATTAGCTGCATATTGCCAAATATGTTGCTCTAGAGAATCTCTAGTGTTGCATTATCCAAAATGGCAGCCACTAGTCATGTGAAACTAAACTTTATTTTTTTTCCAAACATCCTGAACCTCCCTCAAGAAACAACTTTAAATTCAGTTCAGTTCAGTCGCTCAGTAGTGTCTGACTCTTTGTGACCCCATGAATCAATCGGAGCACACCAGGCCTCCCTGTCCATCACCAGCTCCCGGAGTTCACCCAAACTCATGTGCATCAAGTGGCTGATGCCATCCAGCCATCTCATCCTCTGTCATCTCTTTCTCCTCCTGCCCCCAATCCCTCACAGCATCAGGGTTTTTCCAATAAGTCAGCTCTTCACATAAGGTGGCCAAAGTATTGGAGTTTCAGCTTCAGCATCAGTCCTTCCAATGAACATCCAGGACTGATCTCCTTTAGGATGGACTGGTTGGATCTCCTTGCAGTCCAAGGGACTCTCAAGAGTCTTCTCCAGCACCACAGTTCAAAACGTCAATTCTTCGGCTCTCAGCTTTCTTCACAATCTAACTCTCACATCTATACATGACCACTGGAAAAACTTTAAATTAATTTATATTAATTAAAATTTAAAATTCACTTCCTCAGTTGCAGAGGCCAATTGCTCAGAAGCCACATGAGGGAAGAGCCAGAAGTGAGATTGCTGCTAATATTGTGGTTCTACTGTTAAATTTTTGAGGAAGCACTACACTGTTTTCCATACTAGGCATACCATTCCCACCAATAGTATGCAAGCATTCCAATTACTCCACATCTTCACCAATACTTGTTGCCTTTTGTTTACTTTGATACGAGCCATCCTACCAGTTATGTTGATATTTCATTGTAATTGTGATTAACATTTTCCTGATGATTAATGATGTTAAGTGTGTTTCCCTATACTTCTTGACCATTTCTATGTCTTCTTTTGAAAAATGTCTACTCAAGGCCTTCACCTATGTTTTAATTGAGTTTTTAGTTTTCTACAGGTCAGGTGTAGGATTTCCTTATATGTTTTGATAATAACCCCCTTATCTGATATCTGGTTTACAAATAGCTTCTTCCATCCCACAGGTTGCCTTATCACTCTGTAAATTGTTTTCTTTGCTGTGCAGAAACTGTTTAATTTGATGTTTATTCCACTTGTTTATTTTTCCTTTGTTGCCTGGTTTTAAATGTCATATCCATGAAATTATTGCCAATTTAGCACATCCATGTTTATTGCAACATTATTCACAATAGCCAAAATATGAAATAACATAAGATGTTCAGAAGCAGATGAATAAAGAAAATATATGCATCAAAAGAAATATTATCCAATCATTTAAATATTCTAAAAGCAGAATACACTCCCAAAATGTCTGATTTCCAAGGACCAGTTTACAAACCTTGATAATCTCATTCAACCTACCCAAAGCACACTTGCTTGTCATGCAAGCCCTTAAGGAGCATTTATGATTGAACTAGGTAACTTTCCTAAGTTTCAAAAAATATTTCCCACTAATGTTTACAATAGGACAATGTTGTTTACTGAATCAAACTAATTTTCTGTCCTTGCTAAGATCAGTTCACTCAGGTTTGAAAATGCCACATAGTTACCTATGGTTCTCTCCACTTTTGTTTTACCCATCTTATAACGGGCAAAAGTAATAACTCAGATCTGTCAACTATTCTCTCCTTAACTATCTCTATGTGTCTCTTTTCTTCCATATGTGCTGTGTTAAGATCTTATTTGGATGATGTGCAGTTGATCTTCCTTCTGGACATTCCCACATTATTCCATTCTATAATCATTTGCCAATTAAACATAAACTTACTTTCCTGCTAAAGCTAACTTTTCCTGTTACTTTCCTGCTAAAGCTAACTTTCAAAGATACTTATTAACCAACATTTAAGACTCCTGACATTCTACCTTATGACAACTTACCTTTTGTCACGTCTACCTCTTGACAAGTTTCCTTTCTAATGACACTCCCCACCAGTCCCAAATGGGCTTCCCAGGTGATGATAGTGGTAAAGAAAGCCACTAGTCTGCCAATGCAGGAGACATAAGAGACAAGGGTTCCATCTTTGGGTGAGGAAGATCCCTTGGCAGAGCACATGGCAACCCACTCCAATATTTTTGCCTAAAGAATCCCATGGACAGAGGAGCCTGGCAGGCTACAGTTCATAGGGTCTCAAAGAGCTGGACACAACACAAGTGATCTAGAACATGCACTCCCAACTGCTGTAGCCAGATTCATCCACTCACTTCCCAAACACTAAAGCCATCTTGGATTCAGCACTTTTGCTATCACCAGGTCTTGCACCGAGTTCCTTTTCTTCCTGCGTGACTTCCTCAAATATTCTCATTGTTTTCTCTTTGCAATAGCTTTCAGAAATATCCTTATTTATTTTGTTATTTTGGCTCTGAGTCATGTACTGACTGTGTCATCACTTGTATTACATCATCATCATGAATTACTACTATTTTGCTTAAAGAGCAGTATGTTGATAGGTCTTGTTCTCTCCTACTAAGGGAGAAAACAAATTTTTGAGGTCACAGATTTTTTAATTACCTCTTTTGTTTTCCACAGAATCAGGAAAACATACTACTATCGAGAGAGAGAGAGAGAGAAAAGCTGAGAGAGATCTATATATGTATACATAAATATGCATATACACACCTTTATTTCATGAATCTATATGTTATATATGTAGAGATGTATATATATGGTAATGTGCATATACACATTAATTTAATTAGTATGTGTGTATTTATCATATATGTATATATGTGTGTATTTATCATATATGTATATATGCGTGTGTGCATATATATATTGGGTTGGCCAAAAATTGTTCAGGTTTCTCCATAAGATGTTACAGAATCAAATTAAGTTTTTATCCAACCCACTATATATACATTTATTTAGTGGGTGTGTATATATACACTGCATTTATATGTGTGTGTGTGTGTACTTTTATTTAATGAGTATGTATGTGTATACTGTATATGTACCAGTCATTTCAGTCGCTCAGTCATGTCCAACACTTTGCAACCCCATGAATCGCAGCACGCCAGGCCCTCCTGTCCATCACCATCTCCTGGAGTTCACTCAGACTCACCTCCATCGAGTCCATGATGCCATCCAGCTATCTCATCCTTGGTTGTCCCCTTCTCCTCCTGCCCCCAATCTGTATAGATATGTGTATATATTTTTTACATATATAAACCCATGATGAATACATGAACAAGCCCTATTACATTCTCATAGGTTTACCTTAATTTCTTAACATGTGTCTTTAATTTGTCTGGTAAATATTCAGGATATCATATAGGAAAATCATGTATCCTGCCAGAAACCACTTAACAATGTAGGTTCAAAACTGCCATGCAAAGGCAATTATTTCTTTAAAACATTGTCTTATTTGATCTCTTCCTTTTTCTCTCCTCTTTAAAAAAAATGTTAAAACCTAAGCTGTGTGATCTGAAACCTAATTTGTAAGAACTATATTTCATTTGGCAATTTGAGATTAAGAAACAGTGCAAAAAAATGCAAGACTATATCAGTATTAAGCTGTGTATGTACGGTGAAAAGAGAAAGATTTAAGCTCCTATACTCACAACAGAAACTTTTCAGCAGCTTAAAGATGGAGATGACATCAAAATTCATGAAGTCATGTTTGGGCCACCCGAGAGCATAAATGAACCCCTTCTGCATAGTGTTGATGTGCGTGCATGTGTGCTAAGTCACTTCAGTCACATCTGACTCTTTGAGACCCTATGGACTGTAGTCCACCAGCCTCTTCTGTCCATGGCATTCTCCATGCAAGAATACTAGAGTAGGTTGGTGCCCTCCTGCAGGGGATCTTCCCAACCCAAGGATAGAACCCTGTCTCTTAAGTCTCCTGCATTGGTAGGTGGGTTCTTTATCACTAGTACCCCCTGAGAAGCCCTCTCTAAATTTTCAGTTCTTCAGTTTTTGGAGAAAAGTATTGTGGGGAGAGAGCAAATTAGCCAAGATGGTGTGTTAAGGCTCTCTTGCCCTATGTCTTGTAAATAAGGATTAGGTAACAGCTGAGAGCATTTGTAGCACTGTTCATGTGCACCACGAGGTACTCACTTGGTCACGAACTACTTTGTGCTCTGTATATATGAGCTACAGCTTAAAAGTGGTGAGATAACTGCCGCATCACAGCTGTGTCCATTTTGTCAGCCAAGAGGAGAGAGGTTGTATTGTGCTGTGTTATGTTATGTCTGCTGCTACAGTTGCTGCGCCAGCCAGGAAAGAATATGTCTGCAGTTCCTATGATTCCTTGAGTCTTCTTCGAGCCTCTTAGCTCGCACCTTGCCTACCCTGGGTTGAGCGATCAGTGCGGACAGTGACATACAGCAAGACAATTGATGTCGCGAACAGGATGAAGAGCAATACGATTATTATAGTCAATTCTCAAATATTCACATTGGGAAAACAAAAAAAAGTTTGGATAATTCCAAATACTAAATAAGCTGAATTTAAATTTGATACTAAAATGTATTCTAACAGTTTAATATTTGTAAACCAAGGTTTCTAGAAATTTCCTGTCAAGTAGAACCCTGAAACCACATTGTGAAGACCTCAACAAGATTAAAGATTGTCCAACATCGTTCATACTTGTCATCTTCCTATCTTTTTCCCTGTCCTCTCCCCACAATTCCATTCTGCAACCCATCCAAACTAGGAATCAGCTAATAAAGGATCTGTTTTCTTTAAAATTTCCTTTGCTTAAGAGACAGTGGGAATGGTTAAGCATTTAGATTTTATAGGACTTTCTGAATAAAAATAAAAGCGAATAGCTAGTTGAAATGTCAAAGATATTTTGAGTATATTCGGCTTAATTACCTGAGTAGCTCTCCTCTGTAATTCCCCCTTCCCTCTTCCTTATCTAGAACTTTCAGTTCAGTTCAGTTCAGTTCAGTTCAATCACTCAGTCATATTCGACTCTTTGCGACCCCACGAATATCAGCACGCCAGGCCTCCTGGTCCATCACCAACTCCCGGAGTTCACCCAAACTCATGTGCATCCAGTCGGTAATGCCATCCAGCCATCTCATCCTCTGTCGTCCCCTTCTCCTCCTGCCCCCAATCCCTCCCATCATCAGGGTCGTGACCAAAGTATTGGAGTGTCAGCCTCAGCATCAGTCCTTCCAAAGAACACCCAGAACTGGTCTCCTTTAGGATGGACTGGTTGGATCTCCTTGCAGTCCGAGGGACTCTCAAGATACTCTAATAAAATTAATGACTATTTTATGGTCAATAATATTTACCAGTATAGTTTATAAATTTCCTTATTATAGTTGCTTTTAAAAAATTCTAAATATTTTCAGTGCAAAATTGTGGGTGTCTCTTAGTTTTTGTGGGTGTCTCAGTTTTTGCACATCTTGAAACATGTTTATTTAATACTTTCAAATGATGATTTAGTTCTATCTTCTTTCCCTTTGCATTTTGATAACACTGCTATGTTGCTTTTAGGGGCTTCCCTGGTGGCTCAGTGGTAAAGAATCCTCCTCCCAATGCAGGAGACATGGGTTTGATCTCTGGGTAGAGAAGATCTCCTGGAGAAGGAAATGACAACCCACTCCCATATTCTTGCCTGGGAACCCCATGGACAGAGGAGCCTGGTGGGTTACAGTCCTTGGGGTCACAAAACAGTGAGACAGGACTTAGAGACTAAACAACAGCAACAATTTCAATTTTTCACTTTATTCTTGATGTTCTGCAACTTCACTTCAATTAATCTTTCTGAATTTATCCCATTTAATCTGACCAGTACTTGGTGTGCGCTTTCCATTTGAAGACATATCTTCCTGGCAGTAATGAAAGTGTCAGCCCTAATCCATTTCAATATTTCCTCTCAACCATCTCTCTTCTCTTCTTAGAAAAATTATATATGTTAAATGTCTCTCAATCTGTCTTCCATTGTCCCAGTTTCTCTTCCAGGATTATACTCTTTGTATCGGCCTACACAGCATCATGAGTGAATTCCTCAGTGTGTGTTCAGTTGCTCAGTCATGTCTTCCTCTTTGTGGCTCCATGAACTATAGCACATCAGGCTTCTCTGTCCATGGAATTTTCCAGGCAAGAATACCTCAATGGATTGCCATTATCTGCTCCAGGGGATCTTCCCAAGCCAGGGCTGGAACCCATATCTTTTGTGTCTCCTGCATTGGCAGGCAAATTGTTTAGCACTGTGCCACCTGGGAAGCCTGAATTCCTCAGGAACATCATCCAATTCAGAAACTCTATTTTTATTGTAAATAAGCAGTTGGTGGATTTTTAAATTTCAGTGACTGTATATTTCTTCATATCCAGACTTTCTAACAGATTTTTGTCCATATCCATCTACCATTACACATAACTGACTGTTTTTGTTTTACAATTTTTGTTAACTGTCCTTAAATTTATTTATTATAAAATTCATTTTGCAATTTATTAGAAGTTCATTTCTATTTTGAGTGTTTATTTTGTTGGCTATCTTTTTTGGTATTGTTATTCCCAAGTGGGTTTTATTTTTCTTTTCTCATTGGAGGAAAATTGCTTTGCAATGTTCTGCTAGTTTCTGCCACACAGCAATGTAAATCAGCCGTAATTATATCATCTCCCTCTTAAGCCTCCCTCCCCTCATTCCACCCCTCTAGGTCATCACAGAATGCCGGGATGGGTCCTCCATGTTGTCTAACAACTTTTCACCAGTCATCTAATTTACACAAAGTAGTGTATATATGTCAAAGCTACTTTCTCTATTCATCGGACCACTCTTTCCTTCCTCTACTATGTCCATAACTCCATTCTCTTCATCTGCATCTTTATTCTTCCCCTGCAAATAGGTTCATCAATACCTTTTTTCTAGATTCCATATATATGAATCAATATGTTATACTTGTTTTTCTCTTTCTGACTTACTTAACTCTATACAACATATTTTAGGTTCATCCACCTCACTAGAACTGACTTATATTTATTCTTTTTTATGGCTGAGTAATTGTATATATGTACCACAACTTCTGTATCCATTCACTTGTTGATGGACATCTAGATTGGTTCATGCCCTAGCTATTGTAAGTAGTGCTGCTATGAATTTTGGAGTACATGTGTTTTTTTCAATTATGGTTTTCTCAGGTATATGCCCCATAGTGGGTCATATGATAGTTTCGTTCCCAGCTTTTTAAGGAATCTCCTTACTGTTCTCCATAGAGGCTGTATCAATTTACATTCCCATCATCAGTTTAAGAAGGTTCCTTTTTCCCCACATCCTCTCCAGAATTTATTGCTTGTAGATTTTTTTTGATGATAGCCATTCTGATCAGTGTGGGGTGATATCTCATTGTACAGGGAGGCCTGGTATACTGCAGTTCATGGGGTCGCAAAGAGTCAGACACGACTGGACTGAGCGACTGAACTGAACTGAATAATTAGTGATGCTGAGCATTTTTCATGTGTTTATTGGCCATCTGTATGTCTTCTTTGGAGAAACGTCTGTTTGGGTCTTCTGCCCATTTTTTGATCAGGCTGTTTGCTTTTCTTATATCGAGCTGTATGAACTGCTTATACACTCTGGAGATTAATCCTTTGTCAGTTGTTTCAGTTTTCAATTTTTTTTTCCCTATCCTGAGGGTTTTCTTTTAATCTTGTTTATTGTTTCCTTTGCTGTCCAAAAACTTTTAAGTTTAATTAGGTCCCATTTGCTTATTTTTATTTCCATTACTCTAAGAGGTGTGTCAAAGAGGATCTTGCTGTCATTTATGTCAAAGATATAATGTTTTTGCTTATGTTTTCCTTTAAGAGATATATAGTTTCTGGCCTTACATTTAAATATATAATCCACTTTGAGTTTATTTCTGTGTATGGTGTTATGAAGTGTTATAGTTTCATTCTTTTACATGTAGCCATCTAATTTTCCCAGCACCACTTATTGAAAAGGCTATCTTTTCTCCATTGTATATTCTTGCCTCTTTTGTCAAAGATAAGGTGCCCATAGGCATATGGGCTTATCTCTGGGCTTTCTACCTTGTTCAGTTGGTCTATATTTGTGTTTTTGTACCAGTACCATACTGTCTTGATGACTATAGCTTTGTAGTGTAGTCTGATGTCAGGAAAGTTGATCTTCCAGCTCTGTTTTTCTTTCTCAAGGTTGCTTTGGATATTTGGGGTCTTTTGTGTTTTTATACAAATTGTGAAATTTTTATTCTAGTTCTGTGAAAAATAGAAATTAGTAGTTTGTTAGGGATTAATTTACATCTGTAGATTGCTTTGACCACTACAGTCATTTTCACAATATTGATTCTTCCAATTCAAGAACAAGGTATACCTCTCCATCTGTTTGTGTCATCTTTGATTTCTTTCCTCAGTTTTATAGTTTTCTGCGTACAGCTCTTTTGTCTTTTTAGGTAGATTTATTCCTAGGTATCTTATTCTTTTTGTTGCAATGGTGAATGGGATTGTTTCCTTAATTTCTCCTTTGATTATTTGTTAATGTATAGAAATGCAAGGCATTTCTATGTGTTAATTTTATATCCTGTGACTTTATTCATTGATTAGTTGTAGTAATTTTCTGGTGGCATCTTTAGGGTTTTCTTTGTATAGTATTATGTCATCTGCAAACAGTGAGAGTTTTACTTCTCCTTTTCAATTCCTGAATTCCTTTATTTCTTTTTCTTCTCTAATTTCAGTGGCTAGGACTTTCAAAGCTATGTTGAATGATAATGGTGAGAGTGGACACCTTTGTCTTTTTCCTGATCTTACAGGAAATTATTTTAGTTTTTCACTATTGAGAATAAAGTTTGCTGTGGGTTTGTCATATGTGGCCTTTATTATGTTGAAGTAATTTCCATCTTTGGCCACTTTCTGGGGAGTTTTTACTATAAATTGGTGTTGAATTTTGTCAAAAAATTTCTCTGCATCTATTGAGATGATCATATGATTTTTATCTTTCAATTTGTTAAGATGGTATATCATGTTGATTGATTTGCATATATTGCAGACTCCTTGTATGTGTGGGATAAAGGCCACTTGGTTCAAGTGCTGTTTAGTTTTCAGGTTTATCTTAAGTGTTGGAGTAAATAGGGTTATCAACCTTTTTGATTTGCCCAAGATAATGCAAATTTCAGTACTAAAACTGGAAAAGCCCCAGGAAAACTAAGAGTTGGTGATGTTATCGTGCTTCTTTCTCTCTCTCTGGCTAATGGTTTTTATTTTGCCTTCTTCCAGTTCCCCAGGACATGTACATCTAAAACAGTCATCTACTGACAGTTGAGGACACTTATCCGACAAAAGGATACTTTTTCTGAACCAGCAAAAGGCTTAGACCAACAGCTTCACAAAAACCTGAGGGATGAGATGGGGAGGGATGTGGGAGGGGGGTTCAGGATGGGGGACACATGTACACCCATGGCTCATTCATGTCAATGTATGGCAAAAAAACACTACAATATTGTAAAGTAATTAGCCTCCAATTAAAATAAGTTAATTAATTTTTTTAAAAACCTGAAATGTAAGCACTGATCCTGCCTCTTTTGAACCTTTTTTTATGATAGAGGAAAACCAATACTGCCTCCAGTTTCATATAAGGAGATTAACTCAGTTCCCAAATACAAGTTGGTGCAACAGCCATTCACTCTCAGGGGTCAAGTTCCCAGCCACCCTGGCCTCTTCCCAGACCAGGTGCACAGTGGATCTGTCACTTCAGTCTCATCTTGCCAGTTTCCCTACTCTCTCTCTCTGTTTCATAGTATACCTACATTCTTCTACTATATTAGTAATATTGTTTATAATATCTTTGTTTTTTTTTCTTTTTTGGAACAGAGGATAAAGCTTAAAATTAGACATCACAACCCATTTTGTCCAAAACTTTATCATAGATGTAAAACATTTAAACACCATGTCTGTAGACAATCTTGTAGAGTCTTTCAAATGCTGTACGACTACTAACTCTTCAGCATTTTCTATGTTCAGCCTATGATGCAACAACCATTAATATGTGAAAGGAATTTGGCAAATCTTGGGAGTTTAGATATTCACCAATTTCAAGTTGTGAAACACAGCTGAGAATCAGAAACTTCAGAAAGTATGCTTGACAACAATGAAAACAGGTGTCTCAAAGTTCAAGAAGAAATTACAGTCTTCTTATCCACAGGAAAGTTATAATTCACCAGCATGTAAGACCCTTGGAAGAAGAGGTTTTATTCACCTTTGTATTCTTAGCATAGTACCTGTCACATATTAAGCATTCAACACATTGTGAGTGAAGTTGTTTGAACTTTAAAAAGCGTTCCCAAATCTTTACTGAGTCTAATCACTTTTACTTTATAAATTTTTGTAACTTATTTGACAGCACATTAAAAGAAAAATAAAAGCAAGAGAGAAAACAGAATAAAACTTTAAAGGCAGACAAGGGATTCAAACAGACTAGTCCAAATAGATGGTTATATGTTAATAGATCCCAAGAGCATTGCTATATAATGACATGATATAAAAACTAAAATGTATAATGATTCTCTTGATTCAGGAAGAAAAGATTGAATTACATAAGTATGTTTAGCTTACGAAGACAGCATAAAGAAATGTATATTTTAGAATGATTCCCATATCCAATGGGTAAATTTTTTTAAAGAGGTGTTCATGCTTGAAGCTATTAAAACCTAAACTCTTTGGAACTCAGCTGTTGCAAACAATGCTATCCTTGGAAGGTGAAAACAGTTGAAATCTTTTGGCATAATAAAATCACTGTTATGTGTCATTATTATGAAAAAGCCAGTCCCAGAAAAGCATTTTCTTCCCAAAAAAGAATGCTACCCTTGGTGGTATTTTAGCTGTAAGTAACTTTTCAGCGGCTCATACCATGCTCAAGCCCACAAGTGTGCCTTAAAGATTACAGAGGTAAAGAGAATTTTTGCCTCTTAAAAAGTCTTTGGCTTCACCTTTCATTACAGAATTTCTCCTGAGTTGCTTGTCCATCTCAGCATACATTTTGATTTTCAAGTCTCCCTCCAGGATCTTGCCTCCATGACTTTCACCACTTAAATCTTATCCAGTCTTTTTCCCATCCCATATTGATTACTGTTCAGTTCAGTCACTCAGTCATGTCCAACTCTGTGACCCCATGGACTGCAGGATGACAGGATTCCCTGTCCATCAACAGCCCCTGAAGCTTGTTCAAACTCATGTCCATCAAGTTAATGGTGTCATCCAACCATCTCATCCTCTGTTGTGCCCTTCTCCTCCTGCTTTCAATCTTTCCCAGCATTAGGGTCTTTTCCAATGAATCAGTTCTTTGTACTAGGTGGCCAAAGTATTGGGTGCTTCAGCTTCAGCATCAGTCCTTCCAATGAATATTCAAGATTGATTTCCATTAGGATTGACTGGTTTGATCTCCTTGCATTACAAGGGACTCTATGGAGTCTTCTCCAAAAGCAGTCCAAAAATATCAATTATTTGGCACTCACCCATATTTATGGTCCAACTCTCACATGAATACATGACTACTGGAAAAACCATAGCTTTAACTAGATGGACCTTTGTCAGCAAAGTAATGTCTCTGCTTTTTAATGTGCTGTCTAGTTGGTCATAGCTTTTCTTCCAAGGAGCAGGTGTCTTTTAATTTCATGGCTGTGGTCACCATCTGCAGTGATTTTAGAGTCCAATAAAATAAAGTCTCTCACCGTTTCCATTGTTTCACCATCTATTTGCCATGAAGTGATGGGACTGGATGCCATAATCTTAATTTTTTGAATGCTGAGTTTTAAACCAGCTTTATCATTTTCCTCTTTCACTTTCAAAAGGCTCTTTAGTTCCTCTTTGCTTTCTGCCATAATGGTAGTGTCATCTGCATATCTGAGGTTATTGGTATTTTTCCTGGCAATCTTGATTCCAGCTTGTGCTTCATCCAGCCCAGCATTTTGCATGATGTACTTTGCATATAAGTTAAATAAGCAGGGTGGCAATAGACAGTCTTGAAGTACTCCTTTCCCAACTTGGGACCACTCTGTTGTTTCATGTCAGGTTCTAACTATTGCTTCCTGACCTGCATACTGGTTCTTCAGGAGGCAGGTAAGGTGGTCTGGTATTCCCATCTGTCTGAGAATTTTCCACAGTTTGTGATGATTCACACAGTCAAAGGCTTTAGTGTAGTCAATGAAGCAGAGGTAGATGTTTTTGTGGATTTCTCTTGCTTTTTCCACGATCCAACGGATGTTGGCAATTTGATCTCTTGTTCCTCCACCTTCCCTAAATCTTGCTTGAACATCTGGAAGTTCATGGTTCACATAGTGTTGAAGACTAGCTTGGAGAATTTTGAACATTACTTTGGTAGCTTGTGAAATGAGTGCAATTGTGTGATAGTTTGAACATTCTTTGGCATTGCCTTTCTTACCCTAAGAGCACTAATTCAATGAGACACCCTATATGACATAGCTAATATGGTGGCTGGCTCATAACAGACCCTGAATTTGAGCTGAAGGATAGCCATGATAATTCTCATACTATCATTTGGAAGTCACTAACAAGACTGGATAGTGACAGAGTGAGAGTTTATTCCAGATCTGAATGATTGTAAGAACTGCAGGCATATTTGCCTCAACATAACATTGCATCTTTCCATCACCCAGCTCTGCCTCCCTGGACTAACCAAGAGAGTGTTTACTATGGGCTGCTGTGAGGAAAAACAAGTGTAGAGTAGGAAAAGAGACAGCAAGAAGGATGGGCAGCTATAACCATTGCTACATAAGCTTTGATTTTCAGATATCTGGAAGATATAAAAGGAATTTAATTACAAACAGCCATGCCTTGGTAAACTATCTAATTGATAAGATGATTTTGTTTACCATGTAAGAATTCTATATCACCTTCTATACTTCTTTAGATTTTGTGGTCTGTGAGCCCAAAGAGAACCTCAAGCTGAAGAAAAAATACTATAAGAAATGCTTTTTGAATTATCAGTTCTATTTCCAAAAAGACAGACATTCTAGGGAGGTAAAATGATGACATGGTGACATTAGTTGGCCTTTTACAATAACACATAGGACTGTTTCTAAGACTTTAATAGCTGCGCAGATTCTTCTCTTGATTTTTTCTTTTAAATATACTTTTCACAGTTTATATTTCATATTTGTGAAATACAATCCCTTGATCACCTCATTTTTAATAGTAGTTTTAATTATAATTTATTTTAATAATAATACTAATTTTAATAATTTTATTTACTATTTTATTTATTTTTGGCTCTGTTGGGTCTGCATGTGTTGCTGCATGGACTTTCTCTAGTTGTAGTGAGCAGGGGCTATTCTCTAGTGTGTGGGCTTCTCATTAGGGTGGCTTCTTTTGTTGCAGAGCACAGGATCTTGAGTGTGCAAGCTTCAGTAGTTGTGGCATGTGGGTTCATTAGTTGTGGCTCCTGGGCTCTAGAGCACAGGCTCAATAGTTGTGACACATGGGCTTAGTTGCTCTCCAGTGTGTGGCATCTTCTCAGACGAGTAATTGAACCCATGTCTCCTGCATAAGCAGGCAGATTCTTTACCACTGAGCCATCAGGATAGCCCCTTTAGTTAGAAACAAGCTTTTGATAAAATTTTCATTTTGTTCATATTAATACATTGTCTCTAAACAGAAAGTGAAGATCAACTAGGTAAATAAGTAAAAGTATCCATTATACATAAAACTATAATAAATTGGTCCAAAGACAGCTTCAGATCTATAAGGAAAAGAAAAACAGCCAAGCACAAAAGATCTTAAAGTGTTTCATGAAAGAAAAAATACAAATGATCAACATTAGGATGAAGATGATCTTGGGTGGCCTTGGTCTTCAGTGGCTTGAAGCAATATTCCAGTTTTGTTGTGCCAGGGCAGTGAGAACATTGAATCCTAGCCACTAGATCATTAGCTGGTAACAAGGTGTTGGCCCTTTGGCTTTGCAGAAAAGAATACCCACAAACACAGAAAATAATGAAAGAAGTAAAATGTTTATTAGAAGGAAAAAGACTAGAGTATGTGTGGATTGACACATGGGCAGACACAGAGAGAGCTGAGCCGCAGTGGTAGTTTAAATCACTTACAGGGGGCATTTCTTTCTGGATTTCCTTTAGCCAATCATTTTTATTTTCCTGGTTCTGAATCTGTATTTGATACTTCTTAGGATCCTCCAGTGGATGTGCACATATCTCTTAGCCAAGACGGATTTCAGAGAAGAGGCCTATGAACAAGTTGGCATTATTCCCTTTTTTTGTTGAAGCCTAGCTTAGAGGATTTTGAGCATTGTTTGCTAGCATGTGAAATGAGTGCAGTTGTGCAGTAGCTTGAACATTCTTTGACATTGCCTTTTTTTGGTATTGGAATGAAAACTAACCTTTTCCAGTCCTGTGGACACTGCTGAGTTTTCCAAATTTGCTAGCATATTGAGTACAGCACTTTAACAGCATCATCAATTGCATTCATTTCACATGCTAGCAAGATAATGCTCAAAATCCTTCAAGCTAGGCTTCAACAGTGCATGAACCAAGAAATTCCAAATGTACTAGCTGGATTTAGAGAAGGCAGGGGAACCAGAGATAAAATTGCCAACATCTGTTGGATCATAGAAAAAGCAAGAGAAATCCACAAAATCATCTACCTCTGTTTCATTGACTACACTAAAGCCTTTGACTGTGTGGATCACAACTGTGGAAAATTCTCAAAGAGATGAGAATACCAGGCAACCTTTCCTGCCTCCTGAAGAACCAGTATGGAGGTCAAGAAGCAAATTAGAACCCGACATGAAACAACAGACTGGTCCCAAGTTGGGAAAGGAGTACTTCAAGACTGTATACTGTCACCCTGCTTATTTAACTTGTATGCAAAGTACATCATGTGAAATGCAAGGCTGGATAACTCACAAATTTTAATCAAGACTTTCAGGAGAAATATTAATAACCTCAGATAAGCAGATGACACCACCCTTATGGCAAAAAGTGAAAAGCAACTAAAGAGTCTCTTGATGAAAGTGAAAGATAAAGGTAAAAAAGCTGGCTCAAAGCTCAATATTCAGAAAACTAAGATCATGGCATCCAGTCCCATCATTTCATGGCAAATAGATGAAGAAACAATAGAAACAGTGACAGATTTTATTTGGAGGTGGGGGGCTCCAAAATCACTGCAGATGGTGACTGCAGCCATGAAATTAGAAGATGCTTGCTCCTTGGAAGAAAAGTTATGACAAGCCTAGATAGTGTATTAAAAAGCAGAGACACTACTTTGCTGACAAAGGTCTGTATGGTCAAAGCTTTGGTTTTTCCAGTAGTCTTGTATGCATGTGAGATTTGGACCATAAAGATGGCTAAGTGCCAAAGGAAAGATGCTTTCAAATTGTGATGTTGGATAAGACTCTAGAGAGTCTCTTGGACTACCAGGAGATCCAACCAGTCAATTCTAGAGGAAATCAACCTTGAATATTCATTGGAAGTACTGATTGTGAAGCTGAAGTTCCAGTACTTTGGCCACCTGATGCAAAGAACCGACACATTAGAAAAGATCCTGATGCTGGGAAAGACTGAAGGGAGGAGGACGAGGGGACAACAGAGGATGAGATGGTTGGATGGCATCACCAACTCAGTGGACATGAGTTTGAGCAAACTCTGCGAGATGGTGATGGACAGGGAAGCCTGGCGTGCTGCAGTCCATGGGGTCGCAAAGAGTTACAGACAACTGAGCAACTGAACAACAACAGCAGCAGCAACTCCCCTTTTGACCTCCAAGGAGTTTTTTTAATTAATTAATTAATTTTAATTGGAGGCTAATTACTTTACAATATTGTAGTGGTTTTTGCCATTCATTGACATGAATCAGCCATGGGTGTACATGTATCCCCCATTCTGATCCCCCCTCCCACCGCCCTCCCTGCCTCCCATCCCATCCCTCGGGGTTGTCCCAGTGCACTGGCTTTGAGTCCCCAGTTTCATGCATCAAACTTGGACTGTGAAATAGATCTCCAAGGAGTTTTTTAGCTGGGAAGATCACTTTCACTTCAAGAATGAGAGATGTGTGATCTCTTACCTGAGAAGGGTTCAGCTTCTCCCCATCAGCTACTCTTCATCTTGGAGTATCAATCCACAGGGGATAAATTCCAGATGCTCAGCCTGGGGCTCATCTATCTTCTGCCTCAAAGGTTCTTCAACTTCATGTAAAATAGTGAAGTACAAATTACAAAAGTGATAAGACACTACTTTATACTCATCAAATTAACCAGGTTTAAAAGTCCAAAACTAGCAATCATTAATGAAAATAAGATAAAATGAGACTGAGGTGTAAATAGGTTCAATTACTTGGGAAAGTAAACTGGCAATATCTAACACATTTGAAAATATTCTTACAAAACAGTTTATCAATCATATGTCTACCCTAAAAAAGTTCTCAGGCATATTCATTTTTAAAAATGTATAACATATAAAATTGTGTTTCTTACAAAATTGTCATAATTGTAAAAAATTATGCAAGTAACTACCTTATGTCACAGTTAAATATGTTAAGTAACTGTGGGCTGTTCATATACAGAGTACCATTTAACAGTTAAAATGGATGAACTAGATGTATATGTACCAACATGGACACATTTCAAAACTTTATAATGAATGAAAAATGGAAGTTGCAGGTGTCAACATTTATGCAAGTTTTTAACCCATAAGACAATATTATAAATTGTTTGTGGAATTATACATTTGTAAGAAAAAGTAGGAAAGCATGGATAAGAACAGAGAGCAAATCTAGAAGATAAAGGGAGAAAGGAATAGAATGATTTTGGTACTCTATCCCTATGATTTTATTATTTAAAAGCAAAAAGTCTTCAAACAAATAATCTGTCCAACCTANGGTGGTAAAAGCAAAACATGTTATGCCTTTCTACACTTTTTTGGAGATGTGAAATATTTCATAATTCATTATTAAAATCTAAGCAATATATACATATTGTATATACTGCATAGTTAAAATGATAAAAAAGGAACATGCACAGAAAAATACATGAAAATATTAACAACAGTCTAGGTAACAGTGAAGAGAAACAATTGGTGAATTTTCTCCTCTTTTTTCTGTGTCCAAATTTTGTTTACTGTGCATAAATTATTTTTAAGTTTTAAAAATGTATTGATTTGAGCATGAGATTTAATTAGCAGATTTTCTTATCTTTCAAAGGATACCTTTTGTACTTTTAAAGAGACAGAATAAATGACTCACACTTCTTTTGAGGTTACACATTAGTAATGAATGCCTTTAAATTTGGCATTGTAAATATTGAATTCAGTAGTTACAATAACTTATATGAGTCAGTGTTTATTTACATAGTCAAGCCAAACCTTCTAAAATAGTTTCAGCTGCTGTTTAAAAAAGAAATGTCACTGCAAGTTTGGTCATAATGGATTTTTTTTTTTTCAAGTAATTGCATCCTCCTCAGTTTGTCAGTCTGTAAGTGATATCCAACCTAAAGCTGTATCATACTGTAAAATCCTTCACCTGGGCAAGTGGATAACTAAAACATGCTTTTTTAGACATAAAGTTATATTAAATGGTCCTGCTTTCCTAAAGTACCTGTTACCTATTCACAATGTCAATTTTAAGCTAGACGGTACTTAGGAATAGGCTCATTTAACCTGAAAACTTATGAAGGTAGAACTGACATGTGGGAGGTTAAGAACTTAATGTCACACAGCTTATGAGGGGCAGGGCCACCAACTCACTTCGGGTGTTTGATTTTCTCAAAGGACCCCCCTGACTAAGCCACCAAACAGCTGGGTGTAAACTTTGACATCCTCCCAGAGTCCTCAATGATAATTCTAAAAAAGCACTCACAGTATTACATCTGAAAGCTTAAAGAAGATACAATGGAAATCTTGGAGGAAAAAGAAAAAGTTAATACATTTTAAGACCAAGTTTCTGTCCTCCAAAATCTCAAATCTGAAATAGTTCTTTGAAGTTATTGTTAAAGAGCAGAAAATAATTTCTCCAGCCCAAGAGATATATGGTGCCTGCTCAGTATCCTTCCACATTCTTGATCTTCACTCATCCACTTGTGAGATCACTCCATTCTTCCT
Source organism: Redunca redunca (assembly GCA_006410935.1). NCBI lineage: Eukaryota > Metazoa > Chordata > Mammalia > Artiodactyla > Bovidae > Redunca > Redunca redunca. Next base: position 1,210,616 of record SJYQ01095247.1, read on the forward strand.
CTCTCTCTTTCCTGCTTCCTTCCTACAACAATAAAGATTTCTTGATTATTCCTACTAGTATTCAGGCACAATGGAATGACCTATGTGGTCTCTATCCTCACAAAGCAGATAGTCTAGCTCTCAGGGGTTCACAATTGTAGCAACTAGCAACCTGTAGATATTTAATTTTAATTAATTAAAATTAAGTAAAATTTAAATTGCAGCCCCTCAGTCACACCAGCCATATTTCTACTACTCAGTAATTTCAGTGCAAGTACAGAAAGAACTATTGGAAGTGCCGGCCTAGAAGGAAATCAAACAGTCACAGTGCATGTTGTTCTTGTACTATGACAGAGGAAATTCTGGAAGCAACAAGAGCCCCACAAAAAACAGAGACAGCTATGAGAAAGGATGAGTCTCTTTGTCACTAAGTCGTGTCTGACTCTTGCAACCCCATGGACTGTAGCCTGACAGGCTCCTCCGTCCATGGGATTCTCCAGGCAAGAATCCTAGAGTTTCCCTCATAGCTCAGTTGGTAAAGAATCTGCCTGCAATGCAGGAGACCCGAGTTTGATTCCTGGGTTGGAAAAGGATGAAGGAATAAACAAAAATGTTTATTTCATTGACTTCATCTATTTTAGTATTTCTGGCTGTCTCTCTGTCCTTCCCTCTGCACCCCGCCTCTTCTCATCCCTCCTCCTCCTTGTTATTCTGGCTGGAGGAAGCATGAGGTTCAATCCCCAAAGACAAAATAAAATGCCACCCCCTCAATCCTGCCCAATCCATTCCCAAGTCTTCATTTAGTGACTAAATCCTCCAGCTTAATACTTGCCCTTTCAAAACAAAATACTTCCAACAAAGATTCTAGAGGAAGCTTTTTGTCCTGTGCATGACCCTGTGGTCTCTAAAGCCAAATGACCAGGTCAGACCTGAAAAGGTGGAAGTTTATTAGGCTCTCAAAAGGGGTGCTTCTTTTGAGCTCCTGTAACAATACAACAAGCTCCTCTGTCTGGCTACACAGGCAATCAACTAATTATGAGATCCGTTTACTCATTGCTTTTTAAATATTCTAATCATCCCTCAAATATCCTCAGAGCCAAGAGTTAACTCAAACACAGGTGCAGAAGAGCCAACACAAAGGAAAAGAAATAATATACAAGATCAAGTGAGAAATCAGACCCTTCATGGTTTGTTTATGTAATGACTGTTGTCATGTCCATAATGGACATACCAGAGACAAACATGTGACCACAGAAAATCCCTGCCAGTCAGACTGGGTTTGGGGAAACCAATTGGATAGTAAAAAGTGCATTCAAAGAATATTTTTTTGCCATACAATATTATAAAGTAATTAACATCCAATTAAAATAAATAAATTTATATTTAAAAATAAAAAAAATTTTAAGAATTTTTTTTAAAGCAAGGTGAATTATCTTCATCNAATTTATATTTAAAAATAAAAAAAATTTTAAGAATTTTTTTTAAAGCAAGGTGAATTATCTTCATCTCTGGACAAGTGAAAAAGGATTAATAGCCCTTTCGGGGCATGTTTGCTTTTTTAAAAAATGAGCAATAGTCATTTAAACTACCAAACCCATTATTTGCATATAAAAACTTTCAAAGTGCTTTCATATATTTATATTAGGAAGGCTGTGACAACGTCCCATCTCAATAAAATTTTATTCATCCTTTCAGTTACATAGAAAATTATTCTCTTTTTTCAAAATATGTGAATCCTCACTAGTTTCTGAAAGATCATAAATTCAAATTTATTTTGATTGTTAGAGGAATTGTTGTTAACACAAGTTAACACAAAAGTTTCTTGAGGTGATTATCACCTGGACATTCTCCTTTTACTACTCCAGACCCTTTTCCATTCTGCTCTGAGTTCCTAAACCTGACCTCTACAAACTGCAACTGAAACCTTTGCCAGCTGGTTTCCAATGGGTTTGGCCAAAGCAGAGGACTAAATAAGCAGGAGATACCTAAAGAGAGGAAGGAGGCGGGAAGAAAAGGGGAGAGAGGACAGAGTGGAAACAGGTTGTTTTCCACCAGCTCCATCATTTCAGACTTTGGTTGCCAGTGGCTGCATTCCTCTCTCATAGGTTGCACATTCAGTTGGGGGCCTCTCTCCCAAGGACAGCCATAGCTAAGCTATGGACCCTTCCTGTCCTGGTAACTTCTCCTGCTCCTTGCCTCTTTTGGTCTTGTTGTTTAGTCATTAAGTCTCGTCCAAGTCTGCAGCACCATGGACTGCCACAAGCCAGGCTCGCCTATCCTTCACTATCCCAAAATTTGCTCAAATTCGTGTCTATTGAGTCAGTGATGCTATATAACCATCTCATCCTCTGCTTCCCTCTTCTTTTGCCTTCAATAGTACTCAGCATTAGAGAGTTTTCCAGTGAGTCGGCTCTTTGCATCAGGTGACAAAAGGATTGGAGCTTCAGCTTCAGCATCAGTCCTTCCAATGAATATTCAGGGTTGATTTCCTTCAGGAATGACTGGCTTGATCTCTTTACTGTCCAAAGGATTCCCAAAAGTCTTCTCCAGCACCACAATTCAAAGGCATCAATTCTTTGGCACTCAGCCTTCTTTAGAGTCAGTCAGGTCTGACTCTCACATCTGTACATGACTACTCGAAAAACCACAGCTTTGACTATACAGACCTTGGTCAGCAAAGTGATGTCTCTTAATACACTGTCTAGGTTTGTCATACCTTCCTTTCCAAGGAGCAAGTGTCTTTTAATTTCATGGCTGCAGTCACTGTCCACAGTGATCTGATGCTAATAGTCCCACATACTTCACCATTCCGTCAGTTTTCCTCAGCCTCCTATAAATTTGTAAATAGCCTTTTCATTAAACTCTCCTCAGCTCCATTTGATGGTGCTATTACTTGCTGAGATATTGATGGAAACAAATTTTGCTGATGTCTCTCTCCAAGATCTATCTGCCCCTATGGGAATGTAGCTGAAGTAAGCAACCATTCTTGGATGGGAAGAGAACCAATCTCAGTTGTCATCTTAGATTCCTCAAATAAACTCAAAACCTTAATAGAAATAGACAATGACTGTGTAGAATGCTGAAAAAAGGCTTCCAAGAATGCAAATATGCCCCTTTCTATGTTTCCAACTCTCAACTAATTAAGGAGTTAAAATGACTACTAAAAATATTAATCACAGAGTATCTTAAAGTGTTTACATTAACCTTGTCATTGCTCTCCTCCGTTAGAATAGATCATCAATGGCAAATAATTTGATATATCAGAAATATATAGAGAGAGCTGTATATGCATCATCCTAGGCTCCAGCTCTGATCCCATCCCCTGGGTTCTGAGAACACAATTCCTGCCTTTGTTGCTCCAGACTTATGATGGAAGAAGCTTTCTGATGTTGCTAATTTATGACCTATTTCAACTACTTTTGCATTTGCTGTTCTCCCAACACCTTTGCAGTCAGTCTTCATATTAAATTTCTCCACTGAACAAGCAGGTAAAGAAGTTTCCATCAATGAACACTGACTGAAATACAATTTTAAAAAATAAGCTTTGGAGAACAAGGTGGCAAAGGAGTAGGTGGATGTGGAGTACATCTCTCCCCATGGATACATCAGAAATACACCTTCAGATACAGAAGCACATGCAGAACACCAGCTGAGAGCAGACAGGAGGACCTGACCTGTGGAAAAGACTATACAGAACCATGCCAAACTCAGTAGGATGAAGGAACTGGTAGGGGTGGGGGTGGGGGGGAACAGGAGTGCTACTAGGATTGGACCTGCCCTCGGCAGGTGGAGGAACAGAAGCAGGGATCCAATCCCCACATCAGGGCAATTGTCTGAGTTAGAGGAGAAACATTTAAGGCTTAGAGTGAAACAGCTGATCTGTGGCAACCTAAATGGAATGAGAATCAGACAGTCCTTGCCGCAACTTTACATATGCCAGGCAGGAACACGGGTCTCCTGGAGGGGGCAGTGGCTTGGAGCTGGAGTTTAGGGACTGTGGAGCAATCCCAGTGTGAGGGCTGCTGTTGACTGCAGAGGAACAGATCGAGGGGATATGAGGGAGGAGATCATGGTAGGAAATGCCTGTGCAGAAAGCCAGGCAGCCATGGAAGCAAAGCGATCCTGCTGAGTCAAGTGTGGGGGGTGGAGCTATCACCATAGCCTCTCTCTCTCTCCACATGCCAGCATCAGCAGCTGAACAATAAAGAGGCTGGCCCATCAAATGCCAGATGCATTGAACTACAGAATAGGACCCCACCCAGGGTGCCCATTTAAGAGCCTGATGTGCCAGTCTACAGAGTAGGACCCCAGTCAGGGGGGCCCCCTCTATGTGCCTGATGTACTGAACAACAGGGAAAAACCCTAGGCAAGGGATTCCTCAAAGTGCCTGAACAGGCGGAGCAATGGAGAAAGACTGCCCAAAGAGGCCTTCTGATCACCAGCTACAAGAGGCTCAAAAAAACATAGGGCCATAACTTATAGAACCATAACTCCTGCTGCGGAGGCAGTCTGTGTCCCTGAACACATGGCATCGCCAGGGTCCCTGCAAGCCAAGCAGGTACACCACCTTCATGCTCAGCTCTCACTGGGGCAAAGCTGCCACAGGCAAAAAAAAAAAAAAAAAGAAGTCTTATGTTTATGTGTGCTGGGTCGCTTCAGTCCTGTCCGACTCTTTGTGACCCTGTAAACTGTGGCCTGCCAAGCTTCGCTGTCAGAGTGGGGACTCTCCAGGCAAGAATACTGGAGTGTAGTGGCCAATACTGGTTGCCATACCTTTCTAGAGCACTGTATTTCCTGTTACCCTAGCTGCCAACCCCCCTGAGTACCTGGTGCTGCCAGAACCCCTGCGACCCAAGCAGCTGCACCACCCCCACACCTGGCCCTCACAGGGGCAAACCCAAGCCCTCCAGGGCAGCCTATGGCAGCTCTGCCCCAGTGAGAGCTGAGCATGAAGGTGGTGCAGCTGCTTGGCTTGCAGGGACCCTGGTGGCGTCAAGTGTTCAGGGACATAAACTGCCTCCATGGCAGGAGTTATGGCCCTATCAGAGTCTTTTTTCAAGCCTCTTGTTGCTGGCAATCAGAAGGCCTCTTTGGCTAGTCTTTCTCCAAAGCTCCTCCCATTGGACGACCTGCAGGGCAACTCCAGAGGACGACCTACATGTAGAGGTGGAAATAAAATCACAATTGAAACACAGGGGCAGTGTGGCTAAGGATGAAGAACCAAAACCTTCCTGCCAGCTGTACAAGGCAGCAGATTAAATCCACATGATCAACTAAGCAGACTCTGTGTCTATGGAATATGTAAAAGGCCATTGAGAGCTCACACAAAAGAAAATGCACTAGCTCTGACAGCTGTGGACACTGGAGGCAAGATAATACAGGAGTAGGACCAGATTAGAATCTGACCAGATCCCACAGCAGGTCCAGAGATCAGTACAGTGTTGGAGGGCATACTAGGGAGGTAAGGTGGACTGTGATTCCCAGAGCAGAAAAGGACTCTGACAGCAATGACTCAACATTTATTATTCTTATTTTTTTGACTTGTTCTGTAGATTCTTTCGGATTTTTTCTTTTTTCTTTTTTTTTTTCCTTTTTTCCCCTCTGTTGTAGTTGTCGATTTTATTGGCACTAAGAAATCCAATTAAGCTTATAAGCTTTTTTCTCTTTTTCCCCAATCATATTTTTTAATTGTTGTCATAAACCTCTGCCTGTACATTGGGCTTTTGCAGTTCTGTGGAGTTTTCCTCTTTTATTTTTTACTTTTTTTAATGTTAATTTTTAATTTTTTAAACATATTATTATTTTTTCTACATCTATTCCTTTGCTTGCTTTTCCTACTATTCTTTTCCCCTTGCAGTTAATCTTTAACATATATAAATTTTCTTTATCTACCTCTATTTAATTTTGCATATCTATTCTTTCTCTCCTTTCCTCTCAACATATTTGTTAGTTTTATTTTCATTGCTTTATGCCCCAAGGGCAACTTACTTTAGTTTTGTTTTCCAGTTTGTGCTCTAATTGGTTTTGTTCTGGTAAATATAATTTTTGGTTTCCTTTGTTTGCCAGGTCAATCTATTGTACTTAATTTTTGTTGGACTGTTTTGATTTTTCTTATGGGTGTATATGTGTATATTCGTTCACATTTTCTATTGTTGTGTTATAGACCTCTGCCTCTACATGGGCTTTTGCACTCCTGTGAAGTTTTCCTTTTTGTTCCCTTTTTTCTTTCTTCTTCTGTTTTTTTCTCTTTTCTCTCTTTTATAATTTTGTTTTTAATTTTTTAACCTATTATATTTTTTCTACGGTTATTCCTTTGTTTGCCTTTCCTACTGTTCTTTTCCCCTTGCAGTTAATCTTTAATGTATATACATCTTCATCTACCTCTGTTTAACTTTGCATATCTGTTTTTTCTTTCTTTTCTTTCTTTCCTTTCCTCTCAACATATTTGTTAGTTTTGTTATCATTGTTTTAATCCCCACTTGGCACCTTGCTTTAGTTTTTTTTCCAGTTTATGCCTAAGTTAGTTTTGTTCTTAACTGGTAAATATAATTTTTGAGTTCCTTTGTTTGCCAAATCAAGCTACTGTACTTTATTTTTGTTGGACTGTTTTCACTTTGCTCATTGGGTGTATATGTATATTCCATTATTTGAATTATTGTTTGCCTGATTTTGTACTTGCCATTTGTCTGGGGTTCATCTTTGGTTTCTCATTTTTTGGATATTTGTTTTACTCTCCCTTAATGCTATAACAAACCATTTGTGGAATCTTCATTCTTGACCAGAGATCAAACCCTGAGCCTTTTGAGTGGGAGCACTGATTCCAAGACCCTAGACTACCAGAGAACTAACCCAAGGGAGCATCAAATAGTGAGAACTCACACAAAGGAAACCACTTGAATACAAGACCCACCATCAACCAACCACCAGTAATACCCTGCACAAAAAGCCTCATCTAAACAACAAATAAAACAAAACTGCAAACTCAGTCTTCAGAAGACAGGAGTACCAACTCACTCAGCCTTTCCCGTCAGAGGAAAAACAACCAAACAAAAACTCAGCACAAATCTCACCCTATACAAACCTCACACAAACCATTAGACCAGTCTTAAGAGGGCAGAAACCAAAAGGAAGAAAGAATTCAATCTTCTTTGAGGAAAGAATTCCATTTTCCTTGAAGCCTAGGAAAAGGAGACCTCAAACACAATAACTTTAAAAAAAAAATGAAAAGGCAGAGAAATACTGGACAAATGAAGGGACAAACTAGAAACACAGAAGTCCAAATAAATGAAGAGGAAATTCTTCATTCTTTTTCAGAAAGAATTCAGAATAATGAGTAAAGATAACCAAAAACCTTGAAAACAAAATGGAGAAAATGCAAGAATCAATTAACAAAGACCTAGAAGAATTAAAGAAAAAGTTACAAGACAAACAACACAATTACTGAAATTAAAAATACTCTAGAAGGAATCAATAGCACAATATCTGAAGCAGAAGAACAAATCAGTGAACTGGAAGATAAAATAGATAAAATATTCTGAAGAGCAGAATAAAGTAGAGAGAATGAAAAGAACTGAGGACAATCTCAGAGACCTCTGGGACCATATCAAATGTACCAACATTCAAATTATAGGGGTCTCAGAAGAAGAAGAGAAAAAAAAAAAGAGTATGAGAAAATTTTTGGAGAGATTATAGTTGAAAATTTCCCCAGCATGGAAAAGGAAATAGCCAATCAGGTCCAAGAGGCACAAAGGGTCCCATACAGGATAAACCCAAGGAGAAACATGCCAAGACACATACTAATCAAAGTAGCAAAGACTAAACACAAAGAAAGAATATTATAAGAAGAAAGGGAGAAGCAACAAGTAAAATACAAGGGAAATCCCATACACCTAACACCTGATCTTTCAACAGAAACTCTGCATGCCAGTAGGGAATGGCAGGATATATTTAAAGTACTGAAAGGGAAAAATCTACAACCAAGATTACTGTACCCAACAAGGATCTCATTCAAAACTGATGGCGAAATAAAAATCTTTTCAGACAAGCAAAAGTTAAGAGAATTCAGTACCTCCAAACAAACGTTACATGGACATTTACAACAAATGTTAAATGGACTTATACAGTCAAGAAATACCACAGAAGAAAAATAATCTACAAAATCAACCCCAAAGAAAATGGCAATAGAAACATATACATCAATAATTACTTTAAATGTAAATGGATTAAATGCTTCAAACAAAATTTGACAGCTATATGTAAAAGAATGAAATTAGAACACCATACACAAAGAAAAACCCAAAATAGATTAAAGACCTAAATGTAAGACCAGAAACTATAAAACTCTTAGAGGAAAACATAGACAGAATACTCGATGACATAAATCAAAGCAAGATCCTCTATGACCCACATCCTAGAATAATGGAAATAAAAACAAAAGTAAACAAACGGGACCTGATTAAACTTAAAAGCTTTTGCACAGCAAAGAAAACTATAAGCAAGGTGAAAAGACAAGCCTTAGAATGGGAGAAAATAATAGCAAATAATAATAGCAAATGAAACAACTGACAAAGCTAATACAACTTAACACCAGAGAAACAAACAACCCAATCAAAAAGTGGGAAAAAGACCTAGACAGACGTTTCTCCAAAAAAGACATACAGATGGCTAACAAACACATGAAAAGATGCTCAACGTCGCTCATTATTAGAGAAATGCACTTCACACTGGTCAAAGCGGCCCTCATCAAAAAGTCTACGAACAATAAATGCTGGAAAGAGTGTGGCAAAAAGGGAACACAGTTGCACCGTTGGTGGGAATGTAAATTGATACAGCCGCTATGGACAGTATGAAGATTCCTTAAAAAACTAGGAATAAAACCACTATATAACCCAACAATCCCACTCCTAGGCATATACCCTGAGGAAACCAAAATTGAAAAAAACACATATACCCCATTGTTCATTGCAGCACTATACACAATAGCTAGGACATGGAAGCAATGTAGATGTCCACTGACAGATGAATGGATAAAGAAGTTGTGGTATATATACACCATGGAGTATTACTCAGCCATAAAAGGAATGCATCTGAGTCTGTTCTAATGAGGTGGATGAACCTAGAACCTATTATACAGAGTGAAGTAAGTTAGAAAGAGAAAGATAAATACCATGTTCTAACGCATATATATGGAACCTAGAAAAATGTTACTGAAGAATTTATTTACAGGGAAACAATTGAGAAACAGACATAGAGAATAGACTTATGGACATAGGAAGAGGGGAGGGGAGGGTGAGATGTATGGAAAGAGTAACATGGAAAGTTACATTACCATATGTATAATAGATAGTCAATGGGAATTTGCTATATGGCTTAGCAAACTCAAACAAGGGCTCTGTATCAACCTAGAGTTGTGGAATGGGAAGAGAGATGGGAGGGACGTTCAAAAGGGAGAGGATATATATACACCTATGTCTGATTCATGTTAAGGTTTGACAGAAAACAGCACAATTCTGTAAAGCAATTATCATTCAGTAAAAAGTATATATATGGTACTGGCACAAAGACAGAAATATAGATCAATGGAACAAAATAGAAAGCCCAGAGATAAATCCACACACCTATGGACACCTTATCTTTGATGAAGGAGGCAAAAATATACAATGGAGTAAAGACAATCTCTTTAACAAGTGGTGCTGGGAAAATCGGTCAACAGCTTGTAAAAGAATGAAACTAGATCACTTTCTAACACCACACAC